>JAJTUV010003775.1:0-25000 GCA_021653895.1 Mastomys natalensis | reverse complement strand
CAAAGAAAATCAAAATGCTCACATTAGTGATATGCATTTGTTTTGATGATTTTTTTTTCTTCTATGATATTACTGGTTGAACCTAATGCCTTGTGTATGCTAGGCAAGCTCTACTAATGACTTATATAACTCCAGCCCTTTTATTACTTCTAATTTTGAGATAGGGACTTTCTAAGTTGCCCAAGCAAGCCTTGAACTTGCTCTGTAGTCCAGGCCAGGCCTTGAATTTTCAGTTCTCCTACCTCAATCTCCAGAGTATCTAGGATTGCAGGTCTGTGCCTGTTTTCATCATTTTAAGTGTAAAAAGAATTAAATGTTTAAAAAAAGCATGCAACTACATCTTTATTTTTGTTTTAAGAGTTATTTATTCATTTTATGTATATGACTACACCATTGCTCTCTTCAGACACATCAGAAGAGGACATCGGATCCCATTACAGATGGTTTTGAGCCACCATGTGGTTGCTCGAATTGAACTCAGGACCTCTGGAAGAGCAGTTCGGTGCTCTTAACCGCTGAGCCATCTCTCCAGTCCTACATCTTTATTTTTAATTTAAAAATATCTAAGTGCTATCTATAATCTATCTCAGCCTAAAAATAGCCCTAAATCAAATTCTGTATTTTGATCATTATTTTCCCTTTGTCAAAATTTTACCTGCCCACCCTCTTTTCCAACATTCACATACAGGCACAGCCATAAAATTATACTGGGAATTATGCTTGCCCAAATTTTGGGTGGCTGAGAATAACCATGCCCCAGTCAATGAAATAAGGATAACACAGGGAAACTAGAGGAGCTAAGGGAGAGAGGGGCACCAATGATCCTGGGAACATGTGCTCCCTGCTGACTCTGATTCATGCATAAAAGACTATTTTGCCTTGGCTCCCTAGTTGCTTAGGCCTTAGGCTCTCCCTGCAAAGTCTTCTAAGCATGAGTGAAAGCAGTGTCAGCAGGAAAAGCATGTTCCTAGTACCAACTAAGCCGGGGGCCCAGCCCAAGGATGGATGAACTTAATGTCCTGAAACTGCATGGGAACAGCATGGACAGCACTATCTCCATCCAAGGGGCTATTGGAACATTTACTGTGATGACTGCACACAGGTGCTTCACCAGTGCCAGGCTCATTACAAGAGTGTAGGAACTTTCTGTGGAATGAGAACATGAAGTCTGCAAGGGGTGATATTACAGAAAGGGTTTTTAATAGCCATTTTTTTAATACTCAAATTTCAGAAACCATTAGAAACAGAACAAGTTACATCCACACTCCTTCATTAAAGAGCCAATTCATCACCCCACCATCTTTTAAAATTGTTTTACTCTGTGTGTGTGTGTGTGTGTGTTTGTGAGTGCATGCTCTGTGGGGGCGGAGGGAGTGATGGCAAAGGGAGTGATGGCAGAAACCAGAAAAGGAAATCCCACCAACTCCACCAGGCCCACAACAGAATTATAGGCAGTTGTGAGACACCTGACACAGGTGCTAGGAATTGAACTCAGGGGGCTCTTATACAATGACCCATCTCTTCAGCAACACCCCTCATCACCCTGTTTTAAAGAAAGGGCATTTTTGTGAAACTTACATATAGAAGTCCTTACCTTACACATTCAATCAATTTAAACAGATTTTTTTAAATGCTGCATTTAGGACTAAGGATAAAGCAGCAGCAGCTAACAATGATAGAGCCCTGTGACTGACATTTACCCCTCATGTTCCTTATCAGTGGTGGTTTGAATGAGAGCGGCCCCCACAGGCTCACATGTTTGAATGCTTAGTCCCAGTAGGTAGAGCTGTTTGGTAAGTTTGGGAGGGTGTGGCCTTGTGGGAGGCAAGATCTCACTGCTAGTAAAATAGTTAAGCTATTAATATGGAAAAATACACCAAAGCCCAGCTACTCAGGTACTTCAAATACAACTGCTGGGTTGTTTGTTTGGTTTTGGTTTTTTGAGAGTTTGCTATTGTTACTGCATTTATAAAGAAAATTAAGCTGGTGGAAGCAGTAAGCTTTTCATTTGCTCCATTATTCCAAGATCTGCAAAAAAACAAGTTAATCAACAGAACTGGGCTAACTGCCAATATATAGCATAAAGTATGTGTGAGTATGCTCTGGGGTTTTGTCGCTGTTGAATTCTGTAAGACAGTGCCTCCTATAGCACAGGGTGCCATCAAAGTCAGTGCTTAAAGATGAGCTGCAAACTCTAACCTCTCATCTCTACCTCCTGAATGTCAAGATTATAGGTATGCATCACCATGCCCAGTTTTATAAGGTGCTCAGAATCAAATCCAGGGCTTCCTGCATGCTAGGAAAGGCTCTACCGCATCCCCAACCAAGTGTGTTGTATTTAAAAAGTATCACGAGTCAAATGTCTACAGCTCTCAGAATCTCCATAGAAGCCTCCAGTTTCATAAAATAGGCAAAAGCAGCTTTCCAATGCATATTTAGATAGCACCTACTGTGTGCCACACATTAACATTGCAAACCACACAGTTCTTCCCCAAGGGAAACACTACATAAAGTCACAACTGTAGCAGATCCTACAAAATGAGAGGCACATAGAACAGAGTACAACTACTCACACTCAGCTGAAAAACCACTTGAAATATTAACAGGGCACCCTGTCCATCATTTCCCCTAGTAAGTCAGGGGTACAATGTACAAATGTGAGGCTCCCTTAGTTGGGCCTAGGCCTTGCCTGCCAGTATTGCACAGAGCAGTGTGTGATGCCAGTCACCATCAGGACTTTACATACATGTTCCCCAAACTCAAGCCAACTACTTTAACTGCTGAGCTTCAGGTAAGGTAAAAAGTACCTGCCAGGACCAGAGGGTAACTAGGTTGTATTACCCTGTGTTAATGAAAGCCTGAACGTCCATTTCCAGCTGTGGTTGTTCCAACCACGTCTCAATTTTAGTGACATGCTTTCCTTAGGAAGCAGCCTTAACCAATATCTAGCTCCAAGGCAGAGGGTTACCTGATTCAGGGAAGCAGGTTAAGATAGGAGACTAAGAAAATAAAGGTGCAATGGACCAACACATTCCAAGGCTCTGCCAAGGAACCCTGATTCGAGCATAAACTGGGAGACCCTGAAGCAGGTGAAGAATTAAGTTTACTAGGAAGCAGGGACTGGTGGTAGGGAATCATAAGTAGTCAGGGTCTTCAGAAGCCACTGGAAGATTTCTGCCTACACACTAGGATTGAAGAAAGCCAGATACCTTCAGCAGTAGAAGCCTCGGTGAGACAGCGCCCAGAATCTGCCACAGAATCAATGAGTTGAAGAAGATACCAAATAGAGCTAGGATGGATACCTTACGATCTCTGTCACACTGCCAATGGTATCAGCTGGTCTTAGATACCAAAACTGAGGTGGTTGTGTCTTGCTTGATTCTCCAGTAAGATGTTTACCATTAGACTTCCAGCTTTTTGTTGCTTGCCTCCATCCCCATCCCCACCCCTTTTTTGGTATCTGGCTAACTCTTAAACCCACTAACCAATGCAGCTAGACCTCACCTCTCTCAAATACTTCCAATTCTAACTAAACCCCTTAAGCTATGCTCCTAACATTTCCATGTAGGCTTTAGTAGTCAACATGTCTACCATGCCTTCTAATAATAATGTTAGTTAAAAGCATTCACTATTCACAAAGATGTAGGACACAGTATTATAAGAATACCCCATATTTTTCCTCTTGATTGTCAACTTGAGAAAAAAAATTATATAAAACCAACTTCTCCCAAAAAGAAGAAAAATGATTATTTCAAGACAGGGTTTCTCTGTGTAGCCTTGGCTGTCCTGGAACTCTGTGGATCAGGCTGGCCTCAAACTCACAGAGATCTGCCTGCCTCTGCTTCCCAAGTGCTGGGACTAAAGGCATGTGTTACCAACGCCCTGCAAAACTTTGTTTAAAAAAAAAGTAAAGAAAAAGTTTAGCTGAGCAAGTGGAAATTACTTAGCTAACTAGGGAAGTCGGAGAGAGCTCAGCAGTTAAGAGCACATACTGCTATCTAGCTCCCCAGTCTGTCCCAGTATCTGCAGAACTCACCACTCACTCCCACCCAAAGCTATCTGTCACTTCAGTGGATCCCCCATCTTTGCATGGGCTATAACAATGATCCAGGAGGCACTGTCCCACCACAATGGTACAAGGCAGCCATCGAGCCCCAGCTCAGATCACCTTAGGAGTCACAGCTCCCTCTCTCCTTTGTACTATCATTCTCACCTTCACTCATATCCACCTGCTTACATGCTCCAAGTTGTACATGCCTGTTTCCCTGTTACAATGTCAACTCCCTGGGAGGAAAAAAACACCTATGTCATCCAGTCATCTGGTGGCTAGTTTTATGTCAACTGGACATAAGCTAGAGTCGTTTTCAAAGAGGGGAAACTTCAATTGACAAAATGATCCCTCTAGATCGGCCTTGTGGGCAGGCATGTTGTATGTTTTTTGATTGGTGATGGATGTGGGAGAACACAGTTCACTGTGGGATGTGCCACCCCTGTGCTGGTGGTCCTGGCTAAGAAAGTAGGCTGAGCAAGCCATGGGGTACAAGCTTTTGTATCAGTTCCTGCTCTGACTCCTCTCAGCAATGGAGTGTGACATGAGACTTATAAACGGAAGTGACTCCACAGAGAGTTAATCTGGTATGGAGGCAGGTGGGGAAGTTGGCAGTGATAGATAGATTAAGTTTTCAACCCCAGTAGTTTATGGTCATGGTATTTTATTACAGCTATAGAAACCCAAGATGAGAATTCATATGTCCTATTTTTGTCTGCCACATTGAGTAAAATGCTCTGCACATGGTGAAATGCAAATAAGTGCTAAAATAAAACATTCTCCGTTATTTTTGTTATTCTATTATTCTATTTCTATCTGTACTTAACATGTAAATTCTTCCTCCTATTTTCATATCCATTAAAATATGTGGGGAAAATGGTTCTTGTAATTCTAATGAGAATTAGTACTATTGACTGAAATTAGCAAGAAGTGGGCATGTACATGCTGACAAACTAGCACAGTCCTTTAATAAGATAGATATTTGAGGGAGAGCAGGCTCCCTTTGGTAAGCCACCTCCTCAAAACTTCAGAAACACATTTCAGGCTGTCCCTTTGCAACTTCTCACTCCTGAAATTTTTAATTGAACTTATCACTCCTGATTTAAATTTAGGAAGGTTTTTTTTCCCTTCCCAAATTCACAGGTCCTTTTGCATTCATTCATCCAGAATGTCCTAATTAGAGACGTATCTACCATTTAATTAATTGCATAGCTTAAGAAGCTGAGTTTTAGACAGGATAGGGGTGGTACAAGCTTATAAATTTCCAAAGACAGGTAGATCACAAGTTCAAGGCCAGCCTGGGCTACAATAGTGAGATCTAATGGGGAGGAGAGGGAAAGGGAAAGAAGAGGGGAGGGGAGAGAAAGAAAGGAATGGGAGTCTAAAGGGTGCTAGCTCTATAACAAAAAGGTAACAAAACAACCAAAAACAAACAAATCAGAACCACAACAACAGGCCAACTTGGAGGCTCAAGATTTGACCGGGTGAAATAGATTATGTAGCAGTAAGTACTGCCTCACAGATAGGAAAGGTAAAATAAAACAAAAAACTAGAAATCAAACCATAAATAAACCAACCAAACTATCATTGACAAAGCACACACTCTATTTGAATAACTCACTTCAAGTACTCTTTCTGGAAAATGAAGCATCTAATTTGATTTTAAAATTAGTTTTTCATGAAAAAGAACATTTCTGTAGTTAGGTATGGTAGAAGGACAAAAGAGTCAATTAAGCAACTAAAGTAGTAGATAATTCAGAGCTTTGTGTAGTGCTAGAAATGCTCAGTGAGCCACAGGTGGCCAATGAACATCTGAAATGTGGTTAGTCTGCTTAACTCAATTTTTATTTGGACTTCATTTTAATAAAGCATTTCCTAACACTAATGGCTACTGTATCAGACAATAGAGGTCTACAGCACAGTGAATGAACATGAGGCCGGTAACTCCCTAGAATCCCAAGTAGGCTCAGATGAGTATAACAGTTTAACAGGAACCTGTAATGTGTGAGCTTCATACTGGAAAGATTAAAAGCACTTTCACTAGATTTGTGGTCTGGTGCATGTGTATGTATGCACGAGTGTGTGCAGTCACTGCATGTGAAAGGCACAGAACAATCTTGGGTGATATCCACCTCATGAGAGACAGGGTCTCTCACTGACCTAAAGCCAACCAGTCTGGCTGGCCAGAGAGCCCCAGGGATCCTCCCTCCTATCTCTACCTCCCTAGTGTGGGGAATACAAATGCCTGGCATTTTTGACTGTCTGTGTCATTTTCTACATTTTGACTAGGTTTGAAAATCATACTCAGGTCCTCACAGATAGGAAAGGTAAAATAAAACAAAAAACTAGAAATCAAACCATAAATAAACCAAACCAAACTATCATTGACAAAGCACACACTCTATTTGAATAACTCACTTCAAGTACTCTTTCTGGAAAATGAAGCATCTAATTTGATTTTAAAATTAGTTTTTCATGAAAAAGAACATTTCTTGTAAGATAAGCGCTTTACCAACCAAGCTATTGCTTCAGCCTCAGGTTTCATTAGGTTTCTTTTAATCTTTATATCACATACATACATCACTTTGATCATACCCCACACACACCTGATGCCTCTCTTCCCCACCTCCTCTTCCTTCCTTCCTTTCTTCCTTCCTTCCTCCCTTCCTTCCTTTCTGAAGCCTACTTCATTTAATCAGTGTTGCTTACATGAGCACAGGTAGAGGGTTATTTACTTAAGAAAGGGCAACTTACCAGTAAAGTATGACTCTCCCTTGTCAACAACCATTAACTAACTACCTAAGCTTTGGTGAGGAGGGAGTTTCTTCTGAGGTCCTTCCCCATCTAAGATGGAATGTTGATGGGCTCAGTCCTATGCCTGTCATGTGCAAGTAACCAACTGTTGTCATCAGTCTGTTTTTGTTTGCTTGCTTTTTCTCAAGATACAGTTTCCCTGTGTAGCCTTGGCTGTCCTGGAACTTGCCCTGTAGAAGAGGCTGGCCTTAAACTCAGAGACCTGTGCCTCCTGAGTGCTGGGATTAAAGGCTTGTCATCAGTCTTAAAAGTCCCTCAAAAATGATCAACAAAGCTAGGCATGGTAATATACATATGGGGGGGCGGGGCAGAGGTGAGACAGACCTCTGTGAGTTTGAGGCTAGCCTGGTCTACAGAGAGAATTTCAGGACAGCCCAGGCTTCATAGTGAGACTCAGCTTTAATTTTTTTAAAATTTTAAAAAGAAATCAATGCCTGTCTGTGTCATTTCTACATCACGTGTGATCAGTTTATGTCTCTCCCAACACCTTTCTGACTTTTCATCTTTATTCAGTACCACTATTTCCTTCTCTTCCCATAACTCACGAGTCTTCTGTGTATTAAAGTTTGGCCGTAAACTAAGATAATTCAGTGAACACCTTTACTCATGGCAAACTAGTGAAACTCAGAAGTGGGGATAAAAAGTTTTGTTCTTTGTGAGGTGCAAACATAAATCTACCTGTAAAGGGCACTTAATATTTTTTTGTAATTTGCAGTAATTTTTTAAGACAGAATGTCACTATGTGGCCTTGGTTGGCCTGGAACTGTGTAGACCAGGCTGACCTCAAACTCAAGAGACTTGCCTACCTCTGCCTCCCAAGTGTTGGAATAAGAGAATTAATGTAAACTAAACTAACCAAAGGTGTAAGTCAAAAATAATTATGTCTGAAATAAGCACTATGTTCTGCCAGAAACAAATGTTTCAAGGTTACCTTGACTCTCATCTAACTTTGAGTTATGAACTTTGTGATTTTGCCTTTTAAAACACTACCTCTGAGGTTTGACACCAAGAAACTTAGAGGCATGAGCCCACTCTTGGTCGCTAACTAATGATGTGTGTGTGTGTGTGTTTGTGTGTGTGTGTGTGTGTGAGAGAGAGAGAGAGAGAGAGAGAGAGAGAGAGAGAGAGAATTCCATCCTATATACAGAGAGGTTGTCACCAGTCCAATGGCAGACACTGCAAGTAGCCCTTCACAAAGTTCTGTTTACAGGATGTGACACCTGTCCATAAGCAGCACTCCAGTTTAGTCCTACTGAGATGCTGGATTGCATTCTTCTCACAGGAAAGTCTGGACTTAACTCTACCCTTCACTGCCAATTCCCCATCTGCCTCCACACCAGACTTAAGTCTCTAGAGTCACACACCTCCATTCCCTGAAACATCAGCAAGTCATCAAAATGACCACTAGCCAATCCGATGTCTTCTCACTGCTCACATGAGAGCCTTCAGGTATACAGGGCCCTAAAGTGAACAGAAAAAATGAAGGTTTTGGTTTTGTTTGATCTGACCAGTCCCTCCACCTGTGGCCATGATAATAGCAAATTCCTTGAAGATGCACATGCCACAGAACTGCAGAAGCGTAATCACATATTATCAAAAACAACTAAGAAAATGGAGGCCCTCTTCCCAAAGTATCTTTCTAATACCACCCATTTGCCCAGAGGCAAGGTGGGATCCTTCAAGTCTTAGTCAGGACAGGCCACTCCCCATTATTACAAAAATGAGACCTATATTACAGGACAATAACCCCTCTCCATCTTGAAAATGTTCCCTAAAATAGTCCATAAGACTACTGACAGCAGGCTCTGCTTTCTCTTACACATCCTCACCTTTCTTTAGCCAGGTGGCTCCCTTTCCTAACAATCCCTCAAAGAAGGTAATCTGCTGAGGTTGAAGTCCACACCTCTTCTCACTGGCTATAAATACCAGCAATTCCTTAAAGTCTACCCTCTCACACCTCAGGGCCACACAAGTATTTCCAACCCCTTTATAAGGATGATATTCAAACTCCGTATGTCAAAGAATGATATTTATCTTTCCAATATCTCTCTCGACTTATACCTGATTCGATCATACAAAGAATTGTGTCCATTTGCTTCCCAAGCCATTGCCACTGTCTTATTTTTGTCAAATATCAAGTGCTAGAGCTCTATCTTAACAGCTGCTGCTTACTATAACATCTACTAAGAATCTGTCACAGTTTTTTTTAAACACTCTGACAAATGAACTTAAGGGAAAAAGACGTTTTGCCTTTACAATTAACACAGAGAGACAAAGGATACATACAGTCCACCACCACAGTAGAGAAGTCAAGGCAACAAGAACCTGAAAAGGTTGGTCATATTGCATCACAATCAGGAGCAAAAGATTCCCTTTCTCCATTTATTCAGTTCAGGATCCCAACCAGAAAAAAATAAAATAAAAGGAGCTGCTCACAGTGGGAGTGAAGCACCTTAGTTAAGCAGAGAAGTCCAGAGGCCCATTTCTTAAATGATTCTATTCTGTCATGACAACACTAACCATTACAATATCTAAGGCACAGCCCCTTAAAAGCATCCGAAGATCAGCCACTATCCCCCTTGCTTCAGAGCTCAACAGATGAAAGTTACCAAAGATTAAATAGCATCCTCTGGCCTAACTAAACACGGTAGGTCAAAAGTGGTAGCCTCACTCCCACCAATTAACAGAAAAATCTCCAAAAACAGTACAAAGCCAGAAAAGACAGCAAGAAAAAACAATTTTAGATGCAAATCAGCACCAAAACTTACCAGTAATGGTGGTGCACACCTCCGTTCCTAGCAATCTCTGTGATATGAGTTCAAGGACATCCTGGTCTACAAAGCAACAGCCAGAGCTCTGTTACATAGAGAAACCCTGTCTCAAAAACAACAACAAAAACAATTTAGAAACTATAAAGCTACCACTATAGTTGTGGCACTGTGAAACTCAAGAAAAAATGACTAGCAAGGAAACTTGGCCACAGAAGTAGAAAAAGCCCTGCGAGCTCTCCAGCACTTTCCCAACCACCAAGACAGATAACGGCTAAAAGTTGAAACACTGAGAAAGAACAGATGCCCTCCCACCACCACAGCACACTAACTTCCTGAACAAGTACATACAGTAAGAAACCAGGGAGAAAAGAGATAGCAAAGTAGAGATGGAGGGACAGCCTGTGCAGCCCCTGCTCCCAGATCTGCAACCAAGTATCAGCAATCTCCAACTGCAAGCCCAGGGGAAAGTTTATAGACTTACTAAAAAGAATGATGGAGAACTAAAACCAACTTTAATGCCTTGTTTCCCTACCACTAAACCCTTAACTGTATAAACTCTAACGGAAAACACCAACTTCAAATTCTATGGTTCAGAGACTATGTGGCTTCACAGGAGTAGGGCAGGCTACTTAAAATGTTTAAAAAAATAGAGATGCTGGCATCTGTATGGTACCATGCTCAAGGGAGTTCACAATTTCAACACTGCATTGCACGAGTTCCTTTTGGTGACTTAACTTTGTAAAGTTCACAAAGTTTGCCCAAGATCACAGAGGAAAAATTAAATGCAGATTTTAAGGATGGCAGTTGTCTGCTGCTCCAAAACAACTTCTTTTTCAAATTGTATTTAAGATAATTAGAGTTCATTCCAAAATAGCTTGCTTTCACCAATGTGTGCCCACCCCTACCCTCCCAGCAGTTTCTTTGACTTCCTCCTCCACCATGTACGTATTCCAGGTGAGTTTTACCAGATCAAACATACAACCACGAATACAGCAACCCTGTAAGCTAAAGATGGCATCCCAGAGACTTCTACATGTTTTTATTTTATATTTTATTTTAAAGACAGGGTCTCATGTTGCCCAGGCTGGCCTAGAACTTCCTATATTGCCAAGAATGCCCTTGAAGTTCTGATCCCTGTCTGCCTACCAAATGCTGGGGTTACAGGCATGTACTGCCCTGCCTGGCCTTTTTGGACCTGTTAGAATCATTCAACTCTCCTATCTTTTAGAGTTCTACTCAGTGAGATGTTGAAGTAAGTATGAGGCCTTTTCACATGTTGCTAACTCTGCTAACACAGCTGCTTCTGAGACACAGCCTCCTAGAAGTTATCTTAACCTCTGTACCTGGACACCTAATCCAAATCACCCAAACCTGGGATTAAAATAGCTCAGAGACCTTATATACTGTTTTGCTACCCTTCACTTAGATTTAGAAAAAAACCAACAATTGGTCATGGAATGAATGCGTGGAGTGCTTCCACACTGTCTCCAGCCCCTGTCAACACACTGGCAAACATAATGCATTCAGTCTTGGACAAAAGAGAAATCTGTGTCCATGGAGTATGAAGCCAGGCCTGCCTGCTTCCCTTCTACACCTTTTCTCAAACACACTCCCTCTATCTCATATAGACCTTACTTAACAACCACTGATTACATCCTCATGTCCTGTATGTGTTTCCAACGCAACTGACATTCTACAGCTTGAAATCATCAGGGTCAAAAATTAACAAAATGTAATGGAAAAATCCAGAATGTGGAAATACCCAGAGCACATCACAGTATGTACAGTACCAAGAGTCACATTGGGAAACAGATTTTTTCCTCCAAGTTATCTAACCAGCCCAGGCACCCTGAAGCAAACCAGGTTTGGGATTGCCACAGGCCTGCCTGACACCCAGCCACACCTACCTACATACATACCTAGTTGGCTCCAGGTGTCCTGCCTCAGGTACCCTGACCTTTCATTTGCTTCCAGATTTCCCACCAAACTCCCTGAGGCATTTTCTGACTTCAGCTCCTCCTCTCTCATCAACCCTTTAATAAATGGCATCTGTGGATGGCCTGGTAGTCACAACCCCTATTTTCTTATACTAACTAGCTTTTATTATCTACATAGCTTTCAACTTAGCCTCATTGGGCACCACTTCTAATTGGCTTATTTCCTCCTGCTGCTTAACCAACAAACTGCCCAGGGCAGAATTATGTGGCAGTTAATGATTTGCTGTCTCTACCTGATACTTATACTCTTGCACACATATCTTACTACAAAGAAAGAAATGTGGTGAATTAACTATACTAGAGCAGCAAGACAAGTAAGGACTGAGCAAGAATCCCTGGCACCAAGTCCTCTTGACCTTTGGAGGGGGGGTCACAAAAAAAAAAGTATACCTTTGTTAGACTGCATGTGCTAGCAATCTGGTATGATATGAAATTCAGCATTCCAGTGTCCCCACCGCCACACACATTATAGAACAGAGCATCTGGTAAGAGGTAGAGAAATCTATATTCATTAGCAAAGAAAAACACCGAGCAATGGCAGGGTCAAAATCCAAAGAAACAGAGCCAGGGAGATGGCTCCATGGATAAGAAAGCTTGCTTTACAAGCAAAAGACCCAGTTTCAATCCCCAGAACTGACGGAAAAAGCTAGCTATACTCCCATGAAGACCGGTCACTCCAGCTATTTAGTGAAGGACAGAGATAGGAGGATTGCTACAGTGTATTGAACACCAGCCTAGCTCCAGGTTCAGTGAGAAACTGTCTCAAGGCAATATAGGGGGAATATAGAACTGGACACTCCATATCCTTCTTTGGCCTCCAAATACACATGTGCATATATACCATACACATATACTCACACACCACAAAGAAACCTACTATGTGAATGTTTTCCCAGGAAATCCTCAAGAGATTCAACACTTTTTGATACATACACACCCATCCCCCATGCCAAAGGCTCACCTAACAGTAATAACTGACACCTGGTCTCAGACAAGCATGGTAAAAACAGGCTGAAAAACACCAAAAGGAAAATTTATAGGTTGGAGAAATGGCTCAGCAGTTAAGAACACTGGCAAAAGGGCTGAGTTGGACTGAGTTGCAGGCCAGCCTCCTGGTCTATAGCCAGCTGAAACCACAGTGAGACCCTATTATATTACTATGTTACATTTAAAAACTTTTGGACCAGGCAGTGGTGGCATATGCTTTCATCTCAGCACTCAGGAGGCAGAGCAGAGGCAGGCAGATCTCAGTGAGTTTGAGGCCAGCCTGGTCTACAGAGTGATTTCCAGAATTGCCAGGGCCACACAGAGAAACCCTGTCTTGGAAAAACCAAAATAAGAAATAGATATAGATGAATAAATAAAAAGGCACACATGCCTAATTCAACTGTACTACAAAGCTTTAACAAACCCAGCAACTGTTCTTCACTCCATCTAAATATATCCAGAAAAAAAAAAAATGCCATGACACATGTACTTTTGTGCTGTGTGTGGATGTGTTCTTTCCTTAATGACACCTGACCTCTATTGCCAAGCAGTCCAAACGATATATTCTGTTCTAGGACCATATAAGAACCCGGTCTTATCATGTTGACTCGACTGCCAGCTTCAGAAAGGTAAAAGCTTTGCCACTACTCTTCCTTCTGGGCAGCACCTTTGTACCAGTGCCCCACAAAAAATACCTGTGGATGACAAAAGAATGAAAAAAACAAACCTCCTAAGTCACCTGCAGAGGTGCCTAGGAGTAAAAAAGATTTTTTGTCATTTTTGTCTTAAACAAAAAGGTTCTGAAACTGTGTGTAGTAACACATCCTTGTAATCCCAGAACTTAGAAGGCTGAGGCAGTAGAATCAGGAATTCAAAGCCAGCCTCTTCCTAACAGCAATACTGAGGCCAGCTTTAAAAAAAAAAAAAAAAAAAAAAAAAAAAGGAGATTCTGTTACCAGGTATTTATAAACCTCAGAGAATTTCCCCCAGCAAGCTTTTAAAATAATAAAAAATGCTATCTTAAATAGTAAAATGACATTGTGCTTAAAGAACTGTAGAAGCAGAAATATAATACCTATAAAGTATGGTGTGATTTACTACATGGTATGTGTACATGCACATTTTGTAAGTGAAATATTGTACATAGATAGTTACATGTTATATATAATAGTATGTAACACATCCCTATTAAACATGATAAGTTACTATAGGATGTTTTAGTCAATAGTATGCACAAGGTTTGGGCTCCATTTGTTTTAGAATACTACATGCTTTCCTTAATTTGCTTTAAATTTTAGTAATAATTGGATAACGTCTGATGATTGACTTTTCTGTGTATTTGTGGTTTGGCTGTTTTTTTTTTTTTTTTTTTTTTTTGAGACTGACCCCTGTAAAATTACCCTTTGTAAGAACCCTTCCTGCTCTTGAGGTAAACCCCTACAATAAATGACGACCCATCTGAAGTTTACTTCTTGGTCAGTCCATTTTGAAAACTCTGCCTCAGCTAATCTCCCTTTAATATGTCTTCCCAACTGTACGCTCTATATCTAAGCATTCATGTACCACAATGTGCTCTTTATAGTCCCTGATATATTAAAGTTTTAGAAAGTATTTCTGCCTGACTGCTCTGTAATGTGTCCTGTGCTGTACCGAACAGTCCATGTCCAGTAATTTATGCCTCATGATGTCACAATTCATCTTATTAAGGGCCATATCATTTTGCTCAGACTTTCAGCCAATGAGATAACTCCTTTCACCAGCAGTCTCAGTCTTACTCTGGTCAGGCCAAATGGCAGCTGGCTCAGGCAAATGAGCTCCTGGTTGTCAATTACTGTGACCTCCGTTTAGTTCTTTGTAAGTATAACTAGTAGAAACTTAAATTTGGAAACATCTTTTGTCTATTAAAGTATAGAATATTTGTTTTAATATTTTATTTAAAGATATAAACTGTTTATATATCATCTAATTAAGCACTCCTGTCAGATCTACTGAAGAGTGCCTTCGTAGCATACTTCATGGCTTCTATAGCTCCTCTCTATATAGGACACACAATTGGACTAACCAAAGGGTCCACAAAACCACAGTGTTTTGGATAATCTCCAGTCTACATATTTTCTTTCCACTAGAAACACACTATGTGCATAAATAACTATTGACAAACTAGAAAGAAAGAAATCAGCCAGTGTGTCTAAAAAGAAATCTCAAAATTTTTCTTTGTAGTAGGAAAGTGTCATTATGAAGAAAGGTGGTTTTACTAAAGTGATGAATGTCGTGAGGGTGAAATGATGCTTGTTCATGGATGGCTAACAAAGGAATATGCGGGGCACAGGTAGGGACTCACTAGGAAGCAACAAAGTTTCCCAGGGGGAAGCTTTTAGCCATAACTGCTCCTCAATATTCTATTAAAATCGAGGAATTAGAGAAGCATTTATAACAACAGCTATGACAACCAAGTTCAATATGCAAATGTATTTCACAGTGAATCAAGTCTTTGTAAGAGGGGCTTGTATTTCAGCAATTCTTGTGTCTTCTGTCAGACCTTAAACAATTCCCCACTTTCTGTTTTGGCAGCTCCATCTTGAGGCAGAGCATGTCTATACCCGAAACAAACATAGTAAACCAAAGTAGGAAGAATTTTTCTGTTAGATGAACATTTATTTTAGTGGCAGAAATAAATACCTATAAAGTATGGTGTGATTTACTACATGGTATGTGTTACATGCACATTTTGTAAGTGAATATTGTACATATGATAGTTACATGTTATATATAATATGTATGGTAACACATGCCCTATTAAACATGATAAGTTACTATAGGATGTTTTAGTCAATAGTATGCACAAGGCTTGGCTCCAGTTTGTATTAGAATACTACATGCTTTCCTTAATTTGCTTTAATTTTAGTAATAATTGGATAACCTCTGATGATTGACTTTTCTGTGTATTTGTGGTTTTGGGTGTTTTTTTTTTTTTTTTTTTTTTTTTTGAGACTGACCCCTGTAAAATTACCCTTTGTAAGAACCCTTCCTGCTCTTGAGGGAAACCCCTACAATAAATGACGACCCATCTGAAGTTGTACTTCATTGGTCAGTCATTTCTGAAACTCTGCCTCCAGCTAATCTCCCTTTAATATGTCTTCCAACTGTATGCTGTCTCTATCCTAACGCATTCATGGTACCACAATGTGCTCTTTATAGTCCCTGATATATTAGAAAGTTTTAGAAAGTATATTCTGCCTGACTGCTCTGTAATGTGTCCTGTGCTGTACCGAACAGCCCATGTGCCAGTACTTTTATGCCTCATGATGTCACAATTCATCTTATTATTGGCATCATCTTTGCTCAGACTTTCAGCCAATGAGGATAGACCTCCTTTCACCCAGCAGTCTCAGTCTTACTCTGGTCAGGCCAAATGGCAGCTGGCTCAGGCAAATGAGCTCCTGGTTGTCAATTACTGTGACCTCCATGGTTTGAAAGGAGGTCTTTGGAAGACCATACCCTGCCATTTGTTTCCAAGCAGCCTATAGACTTCGATTTTCAATATTTTCTCTGTTGGATGCCTCTGTATTGAAATCTTCACTTCTTTTCAGATTACTATGAAGACTGTATATGGACAATATTGGAAACTTCCTGCTGTAACACCACAATAAGTTCCTTTGATCTCTCAAGGTATCTTGATTTGAACTTGTCATTTTCATCATGGATGTGTGAATATGAACTTACTCTGCTGAGACAGACCCCACAATGGGAATAGGATTCTTTGCCTGACTATACTATCCTGATCTTGAAGACATCTATGCAGCTTTAATGTGCCACCTCCACCCATCGTCCATCAAAAATTTCGGCGTCCATGTTTCTACGTCATACTTGTAGAAATAGCTAATCATCAAGGGGGTGGATATAAGTATTTCCATATAATAAAAGAAATTGTGAAATATGAGCTTGATGTCTATAAGGCTCTTTTATGATATATTTTCATTTGGGAGGTGGCATAGCATTGGAAAGTGGCATAACATTTTTAAGTTAAATAGTTTAACTATGTGAATTAGTAGTAGTTCTTTGTAAGTATATCTAGTAGTAAACTTAAATTTGGAAACATCTTTTGTCTATTAAAGTATAGAATATTTGTTTTAATATTTTATTTAACAAGATATAAACTGTTTATATATCATCTAATTAAGCACATCCTGTTAGATCTACTGAAGAGTGCCTTCGTAGCATACTTCATGGCTTCTATAGCTCCTCTCTATATAGGACACACAATTGGACTAACCAAAGGGTCCAAAAACCACAGTGTTTTGGATAATCTCCAGTCTACATATTTTCTTTCCACTAGAAACACACTATGTGCATAAATAACTATTGACAAACTAGAAAGAAAGAAATCAGCCAGTGTGTCTAAAAAGAAATCTCAAAATTTTTCTTTGTAGTAGGAAAGGTGTCATTATGAAGAAATGGTGGTTTTACTAAAGTGATGAATGTCGTGAGGGTGAAATGATGCTTGTTCATGGATGGCTAACAAAGGAATATGCGGGGCACAGGTAGGGACTCACTAGGAAGCAACAAAGTTTCCCAGGGGGAAGCTTTTAGCCATAACTGCTCCTCAATATTCTATTAAAATCGAGGAATTAGAGAAGCATTTATAACAACAGCTATGACAACCAAGTTCAATATGCAAATGTATTTCACAGTGAATCAAGTCTTTGTAAGAGGGGCTTGTATTTCAGCAATTCTTGTGTCTTCTGTCAGACCTTAAACAATTCCCCACTTTCTGTTTTGGCAGCTCCATCTTGAGGCAGAGCATGTCTATACCCGAAACAAACATAGTAAACCAAAGTAGGAAGAATTTTTCTGTTAGATGAACATTTATTTTAGTGGCAGAAATAAATACCTATAAAGTATGGTGTGATTTACTACATGGTATGTGTTACATGCACATTTTGTAAGTGAATATTGTACATATGATAGTTACATGTTATATATAATATGTATGGTAACACATGCCCTATTAAACATGATAAGTTACTATAGGATGTTTTAGTCAATAGTATGCACAAGGCTTGGCTCCAGTTTGTATTAGAATACTACATGCTTTCCTTAATTTGCTTTAATTTTAGTAATAATTGGATAACCTCTGATGATTAACTTTTCTGTGTATTTGTGGTTTTGGCTGTTTTTTTTTTTTTTTTTTTTTTTTTTGAGACTGACCCCTGTAAAATTACCCTTTGTAAGAACCCTTCCTGCTCTTGAGGGAAACCCCTACAATAAATGACGACCCATCTGAAGTTGTACTTCATTGGTCAGTCATTTCTGAAACTCTGCCTCCAGCTAATCTCCTTTAATATGTCTTCCAACTGTATGCTGTCTCTATCCTAACGCATTCATGGTACCACAATGTGCTCTTTATAGTCCCTGATATATTAGAAAGTTTTAGAAAGTATATTCTGCCTGACTGCTCTGTAATGTGTCCTGTGCTGTACCGAACAGCCCATGTGCCAGTACTTTTATGCCTCATGATGTCACAATTCATCTTATTATTGGCATCATCTTTGCTCAGACTTTCAGCCAATGAGGATAGACCTCCTTTCACCCAGCAGTCTCAGTCTTACTCTGGTCAGGCCAAATGGCAGCTGGCTCAGGCAAATGAGCTCCTGGTTGTCAATTACTGTGACCTCCATGGTTTGAAAGGAGGTCTTTGGAAGACCATACCCTGCCATTTGTTTCAAGCAGCCTATAGACTTCGATTTTCAATATTTTCTCTGTTGGATGCCTCTGTATTGAAATCTTCACTTCTTTTCAGATTACTATGAAGACTGTATATGGACAATATTGGAAACTTCCTGCTGTAACACCACAATAAGTTCCTTTGATCTCTCAAGGTATCTTGATTTGAACTTGTCATTTTCATCATGGATGTGTGAATATGAACTTACTCTGCTGAGACAGACCCACAATGGGAATAGGATTCTTTGCCTGACTATACTATCCTGATCTTGAAGACATCTATGCAGGCTTTAATGTGCCACCTCCACCCATCGTCCATCAAAAATTTCGGCGTCCACGTTTTCTACGTCATACTTGTAGAAATAGCTAATCATCAAGGGGGTGGATATAAGTATTTCCATATAATAAAAGAAATTGTGAAATATGAGCTTGATGTCTATAAGGCTCTTTTATGATATATTTTCATTTGGGAGGTGGCATAGCATTGGAAAGTGGCATAACATTTTTAAGTTCAAATAGTTTAACTATGTGAATTAGTAGTAGTTCTTTGTAAGTATATCTAGTAGTAAACTTAAATTTGGAAACATCTTTTGTCTATTAAAGTATAGAATATTTGTTTTAATATTTATTTAACAAGATATAAACTGTTTATATATCATCTAATTAAGCACATCCTGTCAGATCTACTGAAGAGTGCCTTCGTAGCATACTTCATGGCTTCTATAGCTCCTCTCTATATAGGACACACAATTGGACTAACCAAAGGGTCCATAAAACCACAGTGTTTTGGATAATCTCCAGTCTACATATTTTCTTTCCACTAGAACACACTATGTGCATAAATAACTATTGACAAACTAGAAAGAAAGAAATCAGCCAGTGTGTCTAAAAGAAATCTCAAAATTTTTCTTTGTAGTAGGAAAGGTGTCATTATGAAGAAATGGTGGTTTTACTAAAGTGATGAATGTCGTGAGGGTGAAATGATGCTTGTTCATGGATGGCTAACAAAGGAATATGCGGGGCACAGGTAGGGACTCACTAGGAAGCAACAAAGTTTCCCAGGGGGAAGCTTTTAGCCATAACTGCTCCTCAATATTCTATTAAAATCGAGGAATTAGAGAAGCATTTATAACAACAGCTATGACAACCAAGTTCAATATGCAAATGTATTTCACAGTGAATCAAGTCTTTGTAAGAGGGGCTTGTATTTCAGCAATTCTTGTGTCTTCTGTCAGACCTTAAACAATTCCCCACTTTCTGTTTTGGCAGCTCCATCTTGAGGCAGAGCATGTCTATACCCGAAACAAACATAGTAAACCAAAGTAGGAAGAATTTTTCTGTTAGATGAACATTTATTTTAGTGGCAGAAATAAATACCTATAAAGTATGGTGTGATTTACTACATGGTATGTGTTACATGCACATTTTGTAAGTGAATATTGTACATATGATAGTTACATGTTATATATAATATGTATGGTAACACATGCCCTATTAAACATGATAAGTTACTATAGGATGTTTTAGTCAATAGTATGCACAAGGCTTGGCTCCAGTTTGTATTAGAATACTACATGCTTTCCTTAATTTGCTTTAATTTTAGTAATAATTGGATAACGTCTGATGATTGACTTTTCTGTGTATTTGTGGTTTTGGCTGTTTTTTTTTTTTTTTTTTTTTTTTTTTTTTTTGAGACTGACCCCTGTAAAATTACCCTTTGTAAGAACCCTTCCTGCTCTTGAGGGAAACCCCTACAATAAATGACGACCCATCTGAAGTTGTACTTCATTGGTCAGTCATTTCTGAAACTCTGCCTCCAGCTAATCTCCCTTTAATATGTCTTCCAACTGTATGCTGTCTCTATCCTAACGCATTCATGGTACCACAATGTGCTCTTTATAGTCCCTGATATATTAGAAAGTTTTAGAAAGTATATTCTGCCTGACTGCTCTGTAATGTGTCCTGTGCTGTACCGAACAGCCCATGTGCCAGTACTTTTATGCCTCATGATGTCACATTCATCTATTATGGCATCATCTTGCTCAGACTTCAGCAATGGATAGACCTCCTTCACCCAGCGTTCAGTCTTACTTGGTCAGGCCAAATGGCAGCTGGTCAGGCAAATGAGCTCCTGGTTGTCAATTATTGACTCGTTTAGTTCTTTGTAAGTATAACTAGTAGAAACTTAATTGGAAACATCTTTTGTCATTAAAGTTAGAATATTTGTTTTAATATTTTATTTAACAAGATATAATGTTTATATTCATTAATTAAGCACATCCTGTCAGATCTACTGAAGAGTGCCTTCGTAGCATACTTCATGGCTTCTATAGCTCCTCTCTATATAGGACACACAATTGGACTAACCAAAGGGTCCACAAAACCACAGTGTTTTGGATAATCTCCAGTCTACATATTTTCTTTCCACTAGAAACACACTATGTGCATAAATAACTATTGACAAATAGAAAGAAAGAAATCAGCCAGTGTGTCTAAAAAGAAATCTCAAAATTTTTCTTTGTAGTAGGAAAGGTGTCATTATGAAGAAATGGTGGTTTTACTAAAGTGATGAATGTCGTGAGGGTGAAATGATGCTTGTTCATGGATGGCTAACAAAGGAATATGCGGGGCACAGGTAGGGACTCACTAGGAAGCAACAAAGTTTCCCAGGGGGAAGCTTTTAGCCATAACTGCTCCTCAATATTCTATTAAAATCGAGGAATTAGAGAAGCATTTATAACAACAGCTATGACAACCAAGTTCAATATGCAATGTATTTCACAGTGAATCAAGTCTTTGTAAGAGGGGCTTGTATTTCAGCAATTCTTGTGTCTTCTGTCAGACCTTAAACAATTCCCCACTTTCTGTTTTGGCAGCTCCATCTTGAGGCAGAGCATGTCTATACCCGAAACAAACATAGTAAACCAAAGTAGGAAGAATTTTTCTGTTAGATGAACATTTATTTTAGTGGCAGAAATAAATACCTATAAAGTATGGTGTGATTTACTACATGGTATGTGTTACATGCACATTTTGTAAGTGAATATTGTACATATGATAGTTACATGTTATATATAATATGTATGGTAACACATGCCCTATTAAACATGATAAGTTACTATAGGATGTTTTAGTCAATAGTATGCACAAGGCTTGGCTCCAGTTTGTATTAGAATACTACATGCTTTCCTTAATTTGCTTTAATTTTAGTAATAATTGGATAACGTCTGATGATTGACTTTTCTGTGTATTTGTGGTTTTGGCTGTTTTTTTTTTTTTTTTTTTTTTTTGAGACTGACCCCTGTAAAATTACCCTTTGTAAGAACCCTTCCTGCTCTTGAGGGAAACCCCTACAATAAATGACGACCCATCTGAAGTTGTACTTCATTGGTCAGTCATTTCTGAAACTCTGCCTCCAGCTAATCTCCCTTTAATATGTCTTCCAACTGTATGCTGTCTCTATCCTAACGCATTCATGGTACCACAATGTGCTCTTTATAGTCCCTGATATATTAGAAAGTTTTAGAAAGTATATTCTGCCTGACTGCTCTGTAATGTGTCCTGTGCTGTACCGAACACCCCATGTGCCAGTACTTTTATGCCTCATGATGTCACAATTCATCTTATTATTGGCATCATCTTTGCTCAGACTTTCAGCCAATGAGGATAGACCTCCTTTCACCCAGCAGTCTCAGTCTTACTCTGGTCAGGCCAAATGGCAGCTGGCTCAGGCAAATGAGCTCCTGGTTGTCAATTACTGTGACCTCCATGGTTTGAAAGGAGGTCTTTGGAAGACCATACCCTGCCATTTGTTTCCAAGCAGCCTATAGACTTCGATTTTCAATATTTTCTCTGTTGGATGCCTCTGTATTGAAATCTTCACTTCTTTTCAGATTACTATGAAGACTGTATATGGACAATATTGGAAACTTCCTGCTGTAACACCACAATAAGTTCCTTTGATCTCTCAAGGTTCTTGATTTGAACTTGTCATTTTCATCATGGATGTGTGAATATGAACTTACTCTGCTGAGACAGACCCCACAATGGGAATAGGATTCTTTGCCTGACTATACTATCCTGATCTTGAAGACATCTATGCAGGCTTTAATGTGCCACCTCCACCCATCGTCCATCAAAAATTTCGGCGTCCACGTTTCTACGTCATACTTGTAGAAATAGCTAATCATCAAGGGGGTGGATATAAGTATTTCCATATAATAAAAGAAATTGTGAAATATGAGCTTGATGTCTATAAGGCTCTTTTATGATATATTTTCATTTGGGAGGTGGCATAGCATTGGAAAGTGGCATAACATTTTTAAGTTCAAATAGTTTAACTATGTGAATTAGTAGTAGTTCTTTGTAAGTATATCTAGTAGTAAACTTAAATTTGGAAACATCTTTTGTCTATTAAAGTATAGAATATTTGTTTTAATATTTTATTTAACAAGATATAAACTGTTTATATATCATCTAATTAAGCACATCCTGTCAGATCTACTGAAGAGTGCCTTCGTAGCATACTTCATGGCTTCTATAGCTCCTCTCTATATAGGACACACAATTGGACTAACCAAAGGGTCCACAAACCACAGTGTTTTGGATAATCTCCAGTCTACATATTTTCTTTCCACTAGAAACACACTATGTGCATAAATAACTATTGACAAACTAGAAAGAAAGAAATCAGCCAGTGTGTCTAAAAAGAAATCTCAAAATTTTTCTTTGTAGTAGGAAAGGTGTCATTATGAAGAAATGGTGGTTTTACTAAAGTGATGAATGTCGTGAGGGTGAAATGATGCTTGTTCATGGATGGCTAACAAAGGAATATGCGGGGCACAGGTAGGGACTCACTAGGAAGCAACAAAGTTTCCCAGGGGGAAGCTTTTAGCCATAACTGCTCCTCAATATTCTATTAAATCGAGGAATTAGAGAAGCATTTATAACAACAGCTATGACAACCAAGTTCAATATGCAAATGTATTTCACAGTGAATCAAGTCTTTGTAAGAGGGGCTTGTATTTCAGCAATTCTTGTGTCTTCTGTCAGACCTTAAACAATTCCCCACTTTCTGTTTTGGCAGCTCCATCTTGAGGCAGAGCATGTCTATACCCGAAACAAACATAGTAAACCAAAGTAGGAAGAATTTTTCTGTTAGATGAACATTTATTTTAGTGGCAGAAATAAATACCTATAAAGTATGGTGTGATTTACTACATGGTATGTGTTACATGCACATTTTGTAAGTGAATATTGTACATATGATAGTTACATGTTATATATAATATGTATGGTAACACATGCCCTATTAAACATGATAAGTTACTATAGGATGTTTTAGTCAATAGTATGCACAAGCTTGGCTCCAGTTTGTATTAGAATACTACATGCTTTCCTTAATTTGCTTTAATTTTAGTAATAATTGGATAACGTCTGATGATTGAACTTTTCTGTGTATTTGTGGTTTTGGCTGTTTTTTTTTTTTTTTTTTTTTTTTGAGACTGACCCTGTAAAATTACCCTTTGTAAGAACCCTTCCTGCTCTTGAGGGAAACCCCTACAATAAATGACGACCCATCTGAAGTTGTACTTCATTGGTCAGTCATTTCTGAAACTCTGCCTCCAGCTAATCTCCCTTTAATATGTCTTCCAACTGTATGCTGTCTCTATCCTAACGCATTCATGGTACCACAATGTGCTCTTTATAGTCCCTGATATATTAGAAAGTTTTAGAAAGTATATTCTGCCTGACTGCTCTGTAATGTGTCCTGTGCTGTACCGAACAGCCCATGTGCCAGTACTTTTATGCCTCATGATGTCACAATTCATCTTATTATGGCATCATCTTTGCTCAGACTTTCAGCCAATGAGGATAGACCTCCTTTCACCCAGCAGTCTCAGTCTTACTCTGGTCAGGCCAAATGGCAGCTGGCTCAGGCAAATGAGCTCCTGGTTGTCAATTACTGTGACCTCCATGGTTTGAAAGGAGTCTTTGGAAGACCATACCCTGCCATTTGTTTCCAAGCAGCCTATAGACTTCGATTTTCAATATTTTCTCTGTTGGATGCCTCTGTATTGAAATCTTCACTTCTTTTCAGATTACTATGAAGACTGTATATGGACAATATTGGAAACTTCCTGCTGTAACACCACAATAATTCCTTTGATCTCTCAAGGTTCTTGATTTGAACTTGTCATTTTCATCATGATGTGTGAATATGAACTTACTCTGCTGAGACAGACCCCACAATGGAATAGGATTCTTTGCCTGACTATACTTCCTGATCTTGAAGACATCTATGCAGGCTTTAATGTGCCACCTCCACCCATCGTCCATCAAAAATTTCGGCTCCACGTTTCTACGTCATACTTGTAGAAATAGCTAATCATCAAGGGGGTGATATAAGTATTCCATATAATAAAAGAAATTGTGAAATATGAGCTTGATGTCTATAAGGCTCTTTTATGATAATTTTCATTTGGAGGTGGCATAGCATTGGAAAGTGGCATAACATTTTTAAGTTCAAATAGTTTAACTATGTGAATTAGTAGTAGTTCTTTGTAAGTATATCTAGTAGTAAACTTAAATTTGGAAACATCTTTTGTCTATTAAAGTATAGAATATTTGTTTTAATATTTTATTTAACAAGATATAAA
>JAJTUV010003774.1:0-40331 GCA_021653895.1 Mastomys natalensis | reverse complement strand
ATTAATCATTTGCGATTATTCTAAACAAAATTGTATTATGTAGTAGAAAGCAAATTTGCATAACTTAAACAGATATCCTATGTTTCCAATGAAGACCGTAGATCATGTGGGTATGATAGTACAACCCAGGGAGTATTTCTTTCTATCTACCAAACACGGAAAGGAAACCTTGAAGAGTACTGACGTACATGGGAAAACATTACATCCTTGTCATGCCCCATGAGATCCTTATGAAGCAGCCTTGACCAAATGAAGACTCACTCTGAGCTCACTCTTAACCAGTTTGTTTCTAAGAACTGCCACATTGGCTGTGACTTTCAGAATGTTCTCAGCTATTCCCTGTATTCTGCATATATCACATGTTATTTCTTTCATGGAAGGAGTTTCCCTTTCCTGTCCTTAAACCCAATCTGTTATAAATAGACAATTATCTTCCTACCTTTCTGTCTCTATTCAATATTGCTTCTTCTTTGACGTCACCTCTGACTCATCCTTTCTCTCTGACCCTTCAGAGTATCACTTCAAGTCTCCCTGAAAAATTTAATTATTGATTGCACTATGTTATATTGTGCTGTTAATTTATTCCACTACATCCCACCTAGGAATGACAACATAGCGAGTAAATATATGATTAAATTTAGTTATTAAAAACAAATGGCATAGGACTAAGTCCCAGGGCTATCAATTATTACTCTGTGGCTTTAAGAAAAGTAAATTCTCTATACCTGCAGTTCTTTGTTAAATAGTCAATACAAAGGCTTACCTTGCAAGGCTGTTATCTGTGAGGTAAATATCTATGGGATGATGTATTTTACGAAAGTAGAAGACCTCCTGGAGAAGAATAAGCATTCACAAACACCAGCTACTTTAGAATCCATATAACTGACCACTGAATAAGTGCTTGAGAAATGTTCACTGAAAGAAATTTAATTTTCTTCTTGTCCTATATATGTTTGCAGACTTCATTTGCTTCTCTGTGGCCAAGATTAAAGTATACTTTTTAAACAACTGAAAGAAACGTCAGTGAATTTGAAATCCCTAACACACTGCTCATGTCCCTGGTGATTCAACTTATTAAGCACACTCCCACCCAATTGTGTCACATCACAAAAATTCAATTGAAAGGGGAAAGAATTAAAATACTGATAGTTGGGAAGGGAGTTTGTTTCTCCTTTTGCTATCAGGAAGTGGTCCAAGCCCCCATACAGCACTTGAAAGAGAACCTAAACTTGGAGGCCCATCTTTCAGAGTTCAGAAAACCCATTACATATTTGTTGAAAGGAAAATGTTTGTGCATTTGGACAGTATCTCCACATAGAGAGAATACTGCCAAAAGGCAGGCATAATTGCTTGAACTGAAGGGGCTTTGCTCAGGGTCTTGAGACTAGTGATAGATGAGCCTGAAAGGATTGCTTTAAATAAACCAAACCTCTTGGATTAGTGTTGTTAGGCTCTGGAGCCCCCTGGGAAAGGCCTGTCTCCTGTGATTTCCAGTATACTCTACTTCCAACGAGCTGGAAATACCACAAGAAAACCACTGTTCTCACGGTATTTTTGCCTTTTCCATTTCTGGTTTTAGCTAAGGGGTAAGAAAAAAATGGTATGTACAAATCAAAACTGGCATGTGTATATGATATATATATATATATTCCAAATATTTGATCTTTACATTAAATAGAATTTGCCCACAAGTTTCAACTACATTCAAGTGAAAATGAGTTTGGGCTCACTTTCATATGTCACCATGAGGAAAATTTATTTTTATATGTGACGCAGAGTTATAGCACATTCTCCCAAAATACCATCATGTATAATTGATTGACAATGAAGTGACCAATCACAGTACCTAAAATTAGTTACTATCTATAAAAATGTTGTTCAGGGGTATTTACTTAAGTAGCTTCCAAAAATGTGGCATAAATAAATAAGTATATTTAAGTAAATATTACTTGTTTCCTAATGAAGACAGTTTGCTATTTATTATTTTGTCAGGGGATTTCATTCCATGTTTAGGTCTTTCTCCAAAAGCACACAACAAATGCTTATGGTTCTCAATGTGTCAGAGACAGTGCTAAGAACTAAGAGCTAGGAGACTGTTAATATATGTTAGTGCTTTTTAAATATTTGCAATTAAGAATATTTAGATAAGACAAACCAAAGGCATGTGAAGGAGAGAAGAAAGGATGAAACAGAAATCTTCAAAGAACAATCTATGGATGTGCACACTGCTTTTTTTATTATTACTGGGAGAAAAAGAGGATTAAAATTGAGTGAAAATTAATGTGCTTTGGGGTTTAGAATCTTGATTTTTTAAAAAAAATGTGACCAGGATTTAAATTTACCTACAAGAGGGCAAAGTGTTGTTGTAATATTCCGAGTGATGAACATACCAACTATTGCCTAACCAACTAAACAGATCCCAGAACCAGTGCAGAAAGAAAGGTTATTATGTGCACATGGGCATATTAGCAGAGCTAATGGCATCTCTTCACTTTTAAATAAATATTATGCTCAAATGCTGGTGTCATCCAGTGATTTAGCAGCTCAGAACAGAGTCAATCAGATATACTTGTGTGTGTTTATTTTTTGTCCCGCCTCTTTTTGGTTCTGTGATCACAACTATTTCACGCCTCTCGGATCAGAAACCACACTATAATCATGAGAACTCTAATAATATCATCCCAAACAATTCACATGCACAATGTCTTTGTCAGAATGCATTATAATAATGAATAAAAGATGTTTGCTTAAATTAGCAGCTGTTGCACTAGCATACAGGATAAGGGATAGAGCCAATAAACAGCATCAGTACTCATGTTCCAAAGCTAATAACAACCAGCACTGATAAACTATAAACAGTGAAGAAAATAAGATCAGAGGAAATTAACAATGTGAAAATAAACTTAGTAAGACTAGATGCAAGAACATCTACGATTAAAGGAACCCGTTGAATATTCCATAGCTGAAATTTAAGCATAACATATGATAGTATCTAAATCTTATTTTCTCTGAATTCGGGGCACATTTATATCCAAGTTTCAATTATGTACCCCCAAGGTGTAATTCTTTACAATTTGGTGACCATGTGAAAAGATGGCTCACACGAATGCATAACATGATGCCCCATCTCTGATTCTTCACTGATTTATGTGACTATTACGTATAATGGCAATATGTGAGCTCCAGCTGAAATTCCATCTTCCATCTGTAAATATGGAACACTATTTTCAATCTTCAAATCTGTACTGCTAGCTGAGTTTAGTCAACAGTGTCTTCTGTATTCTTCCATTACCTAAAATGTAGGAATTTGATTACTAATCAAAATAACACTACCTGAGTCTCTTTCTGGCTATATATATACATATACACATACACATACACATACACATACACATACACATACACATACACACATATATATATATGTGTATATATATATAAAACTATCTAGCTAAAGGCTTCCTGGTAACAATTACCTCCATCCCACTTAAGAACAACAACAATAAAAGTTGTGCTATTGTCTCCTCCTTTAAAAAGTAATACAAGAATCCTGCTAGTCACCTGTATATAAAATTGCCCCAAAGCAAGCTGTCCAGTCCAGAAATAAGAAACAGTATAAGATGCACCTGCAATTTAGACTAGCACAATGGTCTCTCTAACTATTGTCTATTCTCCTCCCCCCATAGTATCACAATTTATTTTCTTATAAACTCTGCGCCTGCACCATACAATTTTAATCTGAATTATTTCCTTGGTGATCACAAGCACTAGGCAACCCAGTGGAGGCCTGAGTGAGATTCCTTTCCAGACACAATATGGAGAAAAAGAGGACTCATCGCAAAGATGACACTGAGATGCTCAGTGAGTGTCATCTCAGCCAATCAAGACAACTGAACCAGGGGTTTCTTCATGTCTCCAGCATCTGCCAAGGAAAGCAAGGATGAAGAGGTCTTCTCGTCTCTACCCTTGAGCTTGTTATTGGTGGCAGACATAGCAAGGTGATTGAGTCTTCAGTGTTGGTGTACAACAGGGGCATCCATGATAGGAACAAAAGGGGAGAAAGGCTCTCACTTTGGCATAGGAAATCTCTGTAATGACCACCCAGTTTAGAAAGCTGTTCAGATTGTGGCCTGTGGTCTCTTCGGGCACAAGTTAGGAACCAAGTTTAGTTGGGATCATCTGGAAAATGGAAGAAAATAGGACCCTAGAGAAGATAGGTCTGTACCACAGAAAAAAACAGACTTATTATTTTATATCCCAGCTAAATTCCCAGGCTTAATTGGCTTTGGGAAGTATTCATGACATAAGCGACTCTAAATTCTCCAAATCGATGTTTTCATATAGTTAAAATAATTAGTGAGCACAGAAAACCTTCGCACAGATCCTCTTTCTCTTTCTGGGGAAAACTTGAGATCGGTTTGCTTTTGAGTCATGAAAAAAAAAATCTGATTTTTTTTTCTCCTTCTAGTAAATCATTAATGCCTGTCATCTAAGATGTCACTTTTGCCAGAATGTTTATAAATGAGCAATTAGAACTTGCTGAAGCATTTTAGATGAAGCTTGTTTAATTGATGAATGAACTCACTCCATATATCAAGTTGTGATTTTTCTTCCACAGTGAAAACAGAATGTGACATTAGTAGACACTGTGCAGAGCTTCCCTGTTTGTCTGCATGTTACAAGGAGCTAAAGTTTGTACCACAGAGACAAAAATGGTGGTGAATGTAAAGCAAACGAAAGATATCTTATATTCACAGTGAAAGTTTACCTTGGGGATGTGTGTGTAAGGAGGAGTTGTCATTGAGAAGCAGAATAAAGAATACTTATTTTAAAAAGGAGTTGGCATTATTCCAACCCTCAGAAGTAGTTACCAGCAACATGAAAATCACAAGATTTATTCAATAAGATTCAGAAATAGCAGAAAACGATATATCTTTGTATCTGCTCAATTGTTATGTAAGAGAATTGCCAAGACCAAAGGGAAGAAAGAAACAATTAAATTCAGGGGGAAATGGTATTTTTTCTCTCTCTCCACCAATATAATACAAAATATGTTTTGCTATTATCATACAAGATTTAGAATTTAGTTTGTCTACATGCCCATGAATTAACACAGCTCAGCAAGGTGTGTGTTTTTCTCATTTGGTCTTCGGGCGGGGGGCGGGGTGGTGAATCTCATCTCTCCTGATATGAGTGTGTTTGGAAAAAAAGTTATCAAATCTCAAAAGATAAAGGTCATAGCATCACCATTAGACGCTCGGAGAAGACTCCAGGAAACCCCTATCAAAACACATATTCCTTTCCTGTTTCTTATTAAAGTGCCGCTTAGGATCGCAACCTTCCTTAAAGGATATCAGTGATGGAATGTGATTAAGATAAAGCTAAAATGAGATGGCTTAAGCAACAGAGAAACAGCACACAAACACCCTTTCTGCAGGATGGAGCCTGTATGCAATCTGTTGGCATCAAGCAACACAACTCCCTGGAAGTTTCAAACATCGAAACTGGCAGATTTCAAAGCTTTATATCTCCTCGTCTATCTCCTTTTAAAAGGACTTGTGAGAATCTGAAATGCTGTCTTCCTGTGCAGAGGGAAATGAAAACATGTTCTCTTTTGGAAGTTCTCAATGAGTATAAAAGGAAGTGTGGGGTCTCCTGCAAAAACCCAGAGAAAGCTTGAAAGCCGAGAAATGTTTTGTTAAGATTAGTCCCTTCCCCTCTGGCCAGAGAACCAAGGCTAGGCTTTTCTATCTCCACCCTGGCCGTGTCCTCTTTATTCTGGAGTACACTGACTTTAAAAATCACTCTGTGTTCTACGGTGTTGATTACTCTGCTCCAGGCTGAAGAAAAAGGGAAGAGAATCATAAATCTGACTCCAAGGGTGGTGATGGGAGGACTCAGATATATAAGATGTACTGCTATGATGTTTCTACACATCCTCTGACTCACCAAGGGGTCTTATTGCAAGAGCTGTGGAAATCTCTGGCTGCACAGTAGGGGAAATCTTGAGCTGCACAGGTAGGGTAGAATAAACAAACAGGCTCCACCTGGAAGGATAACACCCAAACACGTTTCCTTACCCAGCCTCCTAGATACTTCTTCCCCTAAAGGCAAGAGTAATGGATGATCTCCACGTGCTCATTTCTTCTGGGATGCGGCAAGGATGTGTTCCATACTGCTCCGATTATATACTTTGAAGCCTGATAATGTCTAAGACCCTTGACCCTTTTTCCGTATTTCCAATACTGAGATGAAGAGTAAATTTAATTACAAAAGAAAAAAAACCTTAGCCAGCCTGTTGCCTTGCAGACCAAAAGACACAATCGGAATTAGTTTCATCAAATTAACAAGGCATGCACTACTTTGAGTTGCATGCTTATAACTCGGGCCCACAGCTCTAAACACGTTCCATATTTAGTGGAGAGGAGGATATCGAGTGAATCTCTCCTAAAATCTTCACAGCTTTCAACTGTGGTAAATATTCTTTGGGGGGGTGATGAGGGCTAGATTTCAAAGATTTTCATTTCATTTCTATTGATATTCTTTCTTACTGAACCAACTACAAACAAACAAAAGATCACTGGTTACAAGAATGACCTATTGATAAAAGTTGAATGCTCACTCATGTGCCTTCAGAAGTCTCTCAGTGTTGAGGGAATCACTAATGACAGAGGCCTCCCAAACATTCAGGAGACGAATGAGCTGATATTATAAAACAGGGAACTGATACCACACTGTACAAGGTCCTGATTGGTTTGTTCTGTTTCATGGTCAAAGATATGAGACTTTACATTTTTAGGTGAGATGGGATGTGTTTGCTGTAAGAATTTGTAAGCATTTGACTTGCCTTACTTCATTTAAGGCTCATGATGAGGGTGAAAAGGTACTATTCAACCTGTTTATAAATGGAGAAGCTAATCTTGGATTCACTAAGATACTTGCTTGAGAACATAAAGGAACTTACAGAACAGAAAATGACTGAGCTCCTCTCTGTTAAAGTCCTGCTCAACCAAGTGGGCAATTTGCCTTACTCTTCTTTCTATCAACAAATTCAGATCACCTCATAACTAACCAGTAAATGCAAATTAACGAGAATTAAGAATGAGACTAAAACTGGAGTGTGTAGATACTGAGCATTAGAAATGATGTTCTCAATCAGCTTGCCACTTAGTGACATAGAACTACATACTATGAGCTGAATAGTAAAGAGGCAGAATAGGCATGGGATGAAAATGACAGATTTATCAAATGAAATATAAAAGCCCCTCTCCCAATATATGTATTTATCAAAGTAACAACTAGAGGACCAGTGACAAAGAACATATCTGTCAAATGCAAACATCATTGCTGAGTGGCTAAGTGATTGGATTCACTTAAATGAACCAATTAAAGAACTTGCAGTGTAGGTCTAACCACCAAGCATTTTCACTATGGGAACTCTTACATTACAGAAGACTCTCAAGGGAAATGGAAATCCATTTACTTTGGGCACTTAAAAATAGACAGTATTTACAAGAGAAAAGAAAAAATATGTCCATGCAAAGACATAAGTATGAACGCTCATAACAGCTTATTTGTAATTGCCCCAACTGGCAAGAATCCCTATTTCTACAAACAAGTAAGTGAACAAACAGTTGAAGTGTATCTATATATTAGAATAATATTCATCAAAAAAGGATGAGCTATGAAGGGACACTCTCACATGGATAGGTTAATTATCATGCTGAGTTAAAAACATGGCAAGATTTAAAAGATTGTATTTATTTGAAAAGTCTACAAAGTAGTCAGTGTTGGATCGAGAGAGGATTACACAGGGACATCGTGAAACTTAAGAGTTGATGTAATATGTCCATTGTGCAACTATGGTGATGATTTCATGGCATCTGCAAATGACCAAATGTATCAACTTGTATGCTTTAAATATATAGTTTATTTTACATGAATTACACCTCAGTAAATTTGATTGAAGATCAAATAAACATAGATTATAGAACATTCTAAAGGGTAATGATGTATGACACTGTCCCAACAGCCAAAAGGACAAAGGGACATCTTCCCCAGAGATTGTCCTCATTAATTCTCCTAGCTATTCACTTCTCTTTTAGTAGGCCACTCTTTCTACATCCTCAGACATTTAGTGAACTACCATCTAAAGAGCAAAGAATAAGAACAATAGTCACTCAAATCCCACAACACAGTGATAATAATTGATTCTATTTGAGGCTACCAGGATTTCAATCTCTGTCCTTGATTTAGCTTTAAAACTAGATTCATATCATTTGTATTCTGTCTCATTGACATTTTAATCTTTGAACTTTCGAGACCCACTCAAGCTGCCAACATGTTACACCACTTATTTAATTATCTATTGATTTTACTTTTCTACCCATTCATCCATCTATCTAGCTATCTATCTACTATCTATCTAATCATATCTATCTCTCCAATCTATTCTATACATATATATATATTTATCTATATCTATCTCTCCATCTATCTCTATCTATCTATCTCTATCTATATATCTATATATGCTTTGTGTTTTAAAAATCCCATAATCTCTGTCATGAGAAATATAATGTGATAATAACATGTTCATAACTGTAACTTGATTCACACTAATGGTGGGCAGGTAGAGATTTCAAAGCCATTCAGCACACTAACAAATCGCTGTAATCATGATCAAATAAGAAAGGTTGTAGACGAAATTATGCCAACAATTGAATGAAGATAATATTATGTGGGCTTCATATATATTTGAAGGTATTCTTTATGCTGGGAGATATTTTTCAAAAGCAAATCTTATTTTGCAAACGTGATATTCTGTTTTGCATATGTAATAATATCCCTATGGATGCCCAGATACAAGTATTTACTTTCAACTCTAGGACTTTGAAATGTCACTGTGTCTGTGTGTGTTTGGTGTGTGTGTGTGTGTGTGTGTGTGTGGTGTGTGTGTGTGTGTGTGTTGGAGGATGGTGTCCATGAAAGCCAGAAGAGGGTATTGGATTATCTAGAACTGGAATTATAGACAGTTGTGAATCACCCAATATGAGTGCAAGAACCAAGTCCTGATCCTTTGAAACATCAACAAGTAGTCTGCACTGGGATGCTACCTCTCCAGTCGTCAAACTTAATTTTTCATGGACACACTCATTAGCAACAACTCATACATAGCACAGCGAACCATCAGTTATTACAATGGTTTTCAGCTTAAACAGGCACTTACTCATTTCTCTTCACACCAAGGAGCTCAGGCAGCATGCCTAATAAGGAAGAGTTTTGACTTCTCTGTGAGACAATTCTATGTAATGAGGAAAGTGGAAGAGATTAGTTTGGAAATTTTTATATCCTATTTTTAAAACTCCTTCTACTCAGGACAACTGTTTATGATTATCATGACAGTTTGGATTTAATTATTTTTTGATCTTACAAAGTAAGGTCTTTAGAGACTGCTAAATGTGTAGGGCTGTCAGGTTATTAACATTATTTTCATTTGAAATATTTTTCTAATTATTTAACATGTGATTCTCATAGTCTTTCTGAATACCACTATTTTGACAAATAAATTGGTAACAAGTATATAAATATCCATTGCTTTTTAGGATCTAATTTCCATGGTAAGCAAAGTCATAATGAGGTTGTTAACTTATTCTGTAAAATGCCACTTCTTAGGGATTGTAATCACATGAGTGACAGGTGCCTCTGCAGGAGTGAGACATTTGCTGGCAAGCTAGCTTTCCTGTCACTAGTAATTCATTCTTGCTTAACCTCTTGATTGAGGTGATATTTCTATGCCATTAGCAAAGGATTTACTCTCATTCTGACTAAACAAATTTGATTTCTCTTTTAAAAATGTTTTTTTTTTTGCAGGGTCCAACACAAGTATTCAGTTATTTTAATGAAAAGGCAATGTAACCGTGATTGTATAATTACTGAAATAAATGCCTGATTTTCCCACAAAGGTTTCCCAACTCCTCATTTCTCCTCAATTTGTCTTAGACTGAAAATGTCTCTGCTTACTATAGAACATACTTCATGTCCTATCTCAACCGGAAGCTCCTTCAGCTTACATTGCCTAGAGTTTTTCAAAGAATTCTGCTCTTTGCACAGCCACATTCTTCTGGACCACTTAGTGGGCCGGTGGCAATTTTTATTTGATTTAATCTATCTAACTATGTTATGCAATTAGATTCTGTAAACTTGAACAAGAAAGGGGAAAACTTCACCTCTGTAAAATGCTATCAGAGTAGGCATCCTGTATCCTAAGGGGGTGGGCTTTTCCTACTTCTGCAATCTAGAGGAATCCACAAGATGACCCCCACACACACCCCTTGTCACTGAAGACCAGTGTTTCTTTGTGGACTAGTTCATTCCAATGGTAAATCCGAAACAGTGGAGTGAGACTCTGACCAAAGATAAGCATCTCTGTGCTTGTTTACAGAGAACTCACACAGAGAAATTTACTTAAGGCAAAAGGGCTGGCAGTACAGCCTTTGGAAATGGCAGAAACTAATGATTTTGATGCCAGACTCTCCTGTTTACCAAAAAGGAAAGCACTCTTGTGTAAGTGTTGAGTTTAACATTGTTAGATTGAAGTTCTAGGGTAGCGTGAAGTTCCCCATGCTTGGCTTGTTTGTTCCTCCTGTGAGACTTCTGCAGATGTGCCCTATAAATTTAGGTCTCTCCTTATCCGATAATGCCCATTGGCCTATAATAAATGAGACATGATTTGAGTTTTATGCATAGTAACTAGAGACAAGGTCAATATCATGTTAAATAAATTCTTCGTTACTAAGCAAGTTGAAAATGTACACTGATTACCCAGTTGGTGGCTTTCTTTACTCTTGACCTATATCCAGATGCTCCCTAGATAGCGAAACACAACTTCTTTCCCAACTCAATTTATCCCTGTCAATTAGGCCAAACAAAATGTCAAGGGATCCCAAGAACGAATTGTTGAGCACAGTGTTTTTGTATCCTGACAACTGACTGATCTACTGGATCCAGAGTTTTTTCAAGGAAGTGCTTTTCTTTTTATAGCAGGCATCCATATGGCAAATACTGAGCAACAATCCAGTGTTGGCTTCGCTTCTACTCCCCGTTGGTACTCTGTGGAATAGGATTACTTTATGGTAACTAGATGCTTCTTCCTGAAGTATGCCCTTGGGAAGTTAAGATTGCATGCCAGGCATTGGTGTTCAGGACAAGTAGAATTCAAGTGTCAGCTACTCCAGAGAGGCACCCTGACAAATGACTCTCGGTGTCTGAGAGTTAGCAGGAGAGCCAGTGACCTTGGCCTTCCTTGACAGAGGTGACTGCAGAGGTTTCTGGGGAAGCTCTCCTTCATGTTGCCTTATCCAACAGTGAAAGACATTTAAAACCGCTAAGCTTGATTAATGCTATTTGCACAGGATGATTACGTTTATCAGGATGTGTGTTATTCATAGCTGTGTCTTTGGAGCATCTGGTTTACCTACCACCTAGAAAGATTGGAATAAATGTTGAACAAATCTTTCCAAAACCTGATTTCTCAGTAAAAGCTGACTCTCCTTTATCTGGGTAAGCACCAGATCAATCACTTAAGGATGAAACAAAGTTACCACCTTATAGTTTCATCTAATTTAAACCATTTTTAAATCCCTTGAAAACAATTTTTATTGCACAACTTAAAGAATAGAGAAACAGTGCCTTTTAAGGAAAAGGCCAACATGTCATGTATTAAATGACATTCAGAATGGTCAGTGATGAATGTTCAATGGAAAAACCAACTATATACAGTTTTTTGCTGTCCTTCCCTTAGAGTTCATTGTCTCGTCTGAAGATAATGCCAATATCTGCATTACCATTTACCCATGCACCATCTATTGTAATCAGGCAATATATACATGGAAATTATTTTATGTTAGATGTCTAAAATTATTCTTGTTGTCCCCAAAATGTAGCTGTGATTCTAACTCATTTTTTGAAATGTTGAAATATTTAGTTGCTGAAAAAAATTATTACATAATCTGTTTTCTTGATTCTGAGTTTGACATAGTGTAAAATAATGCATCAGTGCCTTGGCCATCCAGCTCCAACAGGAAGTGCATCCTGCTGAAACACAGGTAAATATGAATACCTTGTATCAGTATTCAGAAGACATTCTATGCTTTTTTGTTACACAATAGGCAGTTTTTTTTTTTTTTCTGAAATTAATGTAATGTCTAAATCATAAAATGGATTTGGAAGATTTCTGCCATTCTGCATAATCTGAAACTTTGGAAATTCTAGTTCATATATGTATCAAAGTGCAAGTCAAATTGCTTTGAAATGTCTGGAACTCATGTTTATTGGTTAGGATATCTTTGCTAAGTTTCTAATGTATGATAATGGAGTAACTTAGAGATTGTACTGTCCCCTAGAGTCAGAGTTGAATTAGATTGTAGTATTCTTATAATTTCCTCTATAATTCATTTCTCATTATAATTTCTCATATGCTGTTTTTGCATCAATTTGATATTTTACCTGAAAATACAGATTTGAATATAGTTATTAATGTTACTCTTTCTTCTAAAACAATTAATTTTTTTTCTAAATATAATTCTCTCATATTTTGGTGAGAATATTTTCTTACCATCGTGCTCACACCTTGGGTTGTTTGCATATTTCATTTAATTTTTATTACTACTCATTAACCTTGTATTTAAAGACATGGGTATTTACTTGATCCTAAAACTCAAAGAATTTTAGTTGTATTCAATGGTTCCAAGATGAGCTTTCAACATTAACTTGCTTTTGTTGGTACTGCATATCTGTTGAGATATTTTATTTGCCTGAGATAGTAAGGTGAAGTTTTAATTTTTTCTATCATTAATTTTTCACCAACACTATTTTTTTTAAAACTTTTAGTTTTATTGCATGCAATATTTGTAATTTTTAAAATTTCTTTAGATTTTTTTCTCTATTTGGGTTTATAGTTAATTCTCATTACTGTCACAGAGTCATAGGAAATAAAAAATTTGGAGTACTTGTGTTTGCCTTTGCATGTGCATATGTGAGGATGTGAATCTTACGTATCCTAAGTTGTTCCCTCCCCCACACCTTTTAAGCTCTGGTGGCCTGTTCCAAATTGTGAAATACTGACCACAATATCCCTCTGCAAGTGTCCTTCTGTTCTTCTTCTGTTTCGTATTAGATGAAAATGCATGGTATTTTTTTCCTCATAAATATTATTAATCATACATTTTAAGATTAAAATGTAAAATAATTGATGTTTTGGACATGAATTCCGTATCCCAGTTGGTACACAGGGAGCACCCTCTGCTGTCTTATTTGCACTGGCTTGGTGTGTGTTTACACACTTTTTTATTTCTTGTCTTCATGACTCAGTTGTTTAAGGTGTGGCTCTGTGTACAAACACAGCATCAAGCTGAGTTTTATGTGACCCCGCCTAGAAAACGTTTATTTCATTTTCTTTCCTTTTCTTCAATTCTCTTTTCATTTCTGAGCTAGGGATTGAACTCAGACTCAAGCTTGTTAAACATGTGTTCTGCCATTGCATGACAACTCCAACTCCAGAGACCCCTTTTCTTCCATAAGTGAATTAAAGCCTCTATTGATTGACAGGACAACATTCTTATATAGCTGTCAATATTGGTCCATTTCCTTACATCATTTTTACGAACTTCATTCTTTTCTTTTATCCACCATCAAATTCTAGCCAATTATATTATATTTCTTAATATTTAAATTTGAGGTTTCACTGTTCTTTTACAATTTAAGATTTTGAACATTTTACAATTATCCCTGGGTTCCTACAGTTTTAATCTTACATTTTCTTTGAAATTTTAAAGGTCTTTAAATTCTTTTTTTTCAGGTTGATTCTCTGTGATGTTGAAACTTTATTGTATAATTTTGAATTTTAAAACTTCATAGGTTCTGGGTTTTGCAAGTTAGCTTTTTACAGTCATAAAAGAAACTACTTCCAAAAAAGAAATAAAATAAATTGGAGGTTTTAAATGGTTTTTGATCCTTGATCAATTCACTCATCAGCTTGACATTTTTATTGCAGTTACATAAAATGAGAACTAATTACTTCAAAGTGTTTTCTTCTTCTAAATTTTGTTGCTACAGCTTCTTGATTAATCAGCAGAGATTAGCTGTTTATTGTATTCTATCATATCAATTCCTCATTTGTCTAGCTGGTTGTGTTTATTTTTAATTTTATTCTGTTTCACTTTTGGATGCTAGGGATTGAACCTCAGGCCTTGCACATGCTAGAGGAGCTATCTACTAAGCACCATCCCTAAACTTTGGTTTGCCTCCACAGGACATAGCTACATAGCCCAGGCTAGCCTCAAACTCCTCTTACACAATGACTGGGATTACAAGTGTATGCTACACACTTGATTAAAATGTTTTGGCCAATTCAGAAACAGGTTCATGGAAATTATATTCTCTAAGAGTCCTCTGAGCATCCATGGTGTTAAGGGGTGCCACTATATCTGAATGTTTGGGCAACCATAAAGTCCTTTAACTGTTTTGTAGAGGTTTCCATTTTTCTCAGAACTGACATTGTTGGGAGAAGCTAGAGGACAAGTTGACATCTCTTCCCTTATGGGTGCTTATTTTTGTTACACTCCTTGATTTCTTCATCTTTGAAACACCACAGGCTTATTGGGCTAACTCAGCATGGTCAGCCTTGGTTCAGTTTTTCCTTTGGAGTAAATATGCTGCTATGCATACGAAAGCATCTTTTGTTTCAAGAGAATTCTATTGTATTTGTTTTGACCTGTTATTTTTGTTTTCTCCACTAAGACTCCAGTGTCTCCTTGTCATTTATCTCAAGCTTTGGCTTTCTGATGCCAAAACTTTCATGTTTTCACCTTATTTTCTGTTGTCAGGCCTGTATAGTTGACTTTAGTACCTTTTAAAAAGTTTGTATTTTGAGAATTTTGTAAAATGTGTTTTGATCATGTTTACCCCTCACCTAACATCACTATCATATCTCTAAGATTTTCAAATGTATCCAAAGCTCCCGGGTAAATGTCTATCATCTCCCTATCTCTTACGAACCCTTGTATTTCTGCCCAATGCATTTCCTCCCCGGAAACAACTTCTTTATCGTTTGCTTCTAATACATTTTTGAGAAAGCTAAATGATCAGCAATGACTTTTCCTGTCATCTTTCTATCTCTGTGTCTATTTCTATCTCCATCCCCTTGTCTGTCTTCTCCTTCTTTTCTCAGCCTTCTCCTCTCCCTTCTCTTCTTTTCTCTTCTCTTCTCTTCACCTCGCCTCTCCTCCCTTTCTCTTCTCTCTCTTTGTATATCCTTTTAAACCCTTCTCATGGAAGGAGTAAGAAAGAAAAATTGTACTAATTTACTTTTTGATACATTTTTGCCAGTGACAGATGGATTCCTAAGGTCTATTGTTACAGTATTGTTAAGTCATCCACGCAAAGCTCATGGCTGTAAATGGAAAAACTACACCTATGCTAAGATCTCTTAGAAAAGTCATCTCCCCCAGATTTTCTTCTACATTTGTGGAAAGACTTTTGTTTACACTATCTGCAGCACTGCCTCAAACAGCACAGATATTTAAGTAATTACCAATTATCTCCCTGGAAACAGAACTTTCTTCACTGAGGAAAATTTGAACTGAGTTAAATCAAATAACCTTTAGGATCATACCTCCAGGCAAATACTGACAGGTCTTCTGAGGTGGAGTTTTCTGAAATTTTCACTTGTCTTTGCTCTTTCAGCAAGCAGCTAGGCTGCTGTTCTGTAGCTCCTGTAGGTCCCAGGCTTCTGGTTTGTAAAGCTTTCATGGAACTGGGGAGATAGACATTAGAAGAGTGAAAATTAAAATGACAGAAATCTCAGGAGTCTTATTGGTATTCTCCCACTGTTCCTAAACATGTCTCATAGTTCTGAAAATGTCTCATTAATTTCGAAAATTTGTTAAACTTTCATTAGGACCTTATGAAATAGGATTGTCATGAACATTGTGAGAACTGATTACTCGAGGTTTTTCACTGTCCTGTTTTTGGATTTCACTACTGGTTGGATCTGCTGAGCTATGTTTCTTATTCTTGTTCCTATTTTGGATTATTCCATAAACTAAGGGCAAGTTCTAATTTCAATTTACCATTTTCAAACCAAAGGCTCTAGTTTCTTTTGTAACTTAAAATACATGAAAAAAAAGAAAGTAATTTTGAAACTATGTTCAAGAGCTGCGAAACACCATTCATAAGCACATAGATTGTTTTAATCTGAAATCTAATGAGTTTATGGAATAATTTATATTTTACCCTCCATTAAATTATCCCCACTGCTTGGCTAGAAAGCTGGAGGAGGAGGTCTGTAGAGATAAAAGGATTCAGATACTTCATGTAATAATCTCTTTCAAGTGCACCAACAGTGGCCTCATTTAACAGTTCTCCAGAACCCTGAACCTTCCACGCATGTACAGATTGCCACATTCTCTTATTGTTTTGGCTTTGGTTTTGGTTTTCACGATAACTAAAACCTTCCCTCTTATATAACATACATATATACTTCAAATAATGACAATATCTACCAAGGAAAAACAAGTCTTCATTATGTCTAATTGTAGAAAACTTTTCCTTAGAACATAAGAGCAATTGTGATCTGAATCAAAGATGCATAAGCTGTCATAGCAAGTAAACATGTGAGATTTGATGATACTAATACCTGGTAGATAATGTTAGAATTTAGTTGAAACTCTTGGCCCTCCAATTGTTGTCCACTTGAGGACTTGTTGTTTGTGAGAGGAAATTCAAATACCTTTGGTGAGTGGAAGGCGATATAGTCTATATTCAGCAAAACTAAAGTTTGTCAATTTGTTTTCTATCTTTTATCGTAGTACATTCAAGCTAAAATGCCCCACCTCAACCTATATCTTGACATTTAAGTTTGACAAATTACTTTTTGTCAATTCTTTAAATCAAAGGAGTCCCAAGGACATACACTCTTAAATGTAAATGTTTACATCTCTTGTTAATTAGAGAAGGAAACAGTGGAAGACAAGATATAAATTCAAAAAGATGCTGAGTAGTTTGTTTCCTGATTGTTTTCAGGTAAAAAAAAAAAAAAAAAAAGTTGTTGGCTTCCACCAATATGCATACTTGAAAGCAAAGCATAAGTAGTTACTCTCCAGGTAAACAAATTTGTGTCTTTGCTAATATACAAAAGTTATGGGAGCAGATTCACCAGGGAATTATAGTAAATGCCTTTTAGTGTCATTTTAAATGGTTAAGATAGTCACTTAATTGTAGTGTTTCATTGAATCTATCCCTATTAGTCATCATTACATCAACATTAACAAGACTAATTGTGCACATATGCCTCAGGGCTGAAATCTTAGCCTATCCTTAGGCAGACTCTCCTATCTTGAATTATGCCTGATTTGTCTAGGTACCAAAGTAGATTAATTTTCTGCACATACATCAAAGGAAACTACTCAGGACTGTACTATCCAAGCTAAATCTCCCTTGTCGTAAACCTTAGTTAGAGATTTTCTGAGGAACTAGTATGTAACTCATGACTTCTCACAAGCCTCATCTTTAATAGTAGAAGAGTACATTTCTCTGGAAATTTGATCCCATTCCTTGAGTTCTTGTTTACAGACAACTGGAGAAACAGTGGTCATTGGTGAAATCTAGTGGTTATACTGTCTGTGTTACTCATGATGATATAGATTTGACCAATAACCCTGTGGAGCACTGTGTCATTTTAAAATTCAAGGAACTTAAAACCATAATTACAAATATTTAGAACTATTTTACTAGTTCATAGCATAAACAACAGGAACATACCAAAATACCACATTAATTGAAAAATAAACATTTGTCCCTAAACGAATTTTACAACATTAGCTTGGCAACACCAGAAATAATGTGGTGTGTGTGTGTGTGTGTGTGGTGGGGCATGTGTGTTAAGTAAGAGTTATGGCATGTATAATAAAAAATCTGTGTTTGTCTTTACAATCAGGTTCTGGGAGTTTTACATGTCCTATTTAGTATGTTTCATATTGTAAAAAAAGTCTTCAGATGAGTTATTCTTTTCTTTAAGATACAGGAGTTCAGGTATATATGCTGATGCTTTGGAGAACTAAGGCTGACTCCCTCAGACATGAAAGCTGGATTCTTCTAAGCTTCCTCATACCTACATGAGCTACAACCACTGTATTGGAAGACAATTTTTATAGAGCTTTCTCAGGATTCCCTATGTCAGAATTAGGGCCACTACAGATTTTCTACAGTTCCAGAAAATTAGCTACATTTATTTCTATATTCTTCATGGTTCAAAATTAATAGACAGGAAAAAAACCTTTATATCCTGGCCATGAAAGATTTGCATCCCAACACATCTGCATTGGCCAGAGTCAGCAGCTTTCACTCCTCCCGAATAACATGTTTGTTCTAAGCACAGTTCTGAAATAAAAGGAACTTTTCTTATTTTATTTTAATTACACAAATCATTGAGATAATATGTAACAATTTGATCTATGTTCATGGTATGTACTGATCAAATCATCATCAGGTAACATTTTTGGATAATGTGCTAAATGTACATGCAAAGTAAAGGTGCTATTTCAATAAATAGTGCACCCCGCACAGCCCTCGCACACACACATATGTATATATGCATAAACTGATTAAATTAGACTAATGCTTTCATTGTCTTGTTATTTTGCACTTGGGGCTTTTGAGTTCTTTTTGTTTCTTACTATAAAATATGTATTACAGTGAACTTCACTAACACAATTGTGCAAAGTGTGGAAATAGTTCTCCAAAGTGCACATTCCAGTGGTTTGCTTCCTCTAACTGGATCACATGAGCTAGTTTATGTGTTGAATGGATATCCAGCATTCCTCTATATAGTTTTCTTTTTCAAGTTATTAGAAAACACTACTACATAGTCTCGAGAAGAAAAAACAAAACGTGAATGGAGTAGCTATTTTCTCTAAATTAAATCATTACCTTCTGGAGAGATGAGTTCTCAGAAGATTCAACTTACAAGGCTCCCAAAGTTCATTTCATTACAAGACTTGCTGGGCCCCTTCCCAGCGTTATATAGCAGTGGAAAGAGGAAATTTTCACAAACCTTCAGCAAGGAGGGAATAGGTGTGTAGGCTTCCCTCTGTCTAGAATGAGCTTTTTGCTGATACAACTACCTTGAAGTCACCCAATCTTCTGTAAGCAATCTTATTGATTTTCTATTCACTAGATTAAATCTTTAAAAGAGACTTCACGTCAATATCTGTCATGTACCCTGTAGCATTCAATTTCATAATTGCCCATCCAATTTCTATGACTTCCTTCTTCTCAGTCTGTTTTGTCGTTATGTCAGCACACGTTAGAAATCAGGCAGTGCATTTTCTTCTCCTGGTATATGAAACCAGTCTTTCCTATGTGATGCAAAAGTTTGGCTACTTCACTACAAACAAATTAGATTTTTCTTATAAGAAATTGTCTTAGAAACTGAAAACATAATTCCTTTGCAAAGTCTATTGTGATAGATGGGGTCACAGGCTTGATATCTAGAGGACCATTCACCTAGATCCAAATCTGCCATTCTGAAAAAGGTTATCAGTACTCTGCTGGTGGCTATAATGGTCAAATTCTTCAAAAACAGAGTATCATTTACTTGGCTTTTATACTGAAGGAAGTTAAGATTTCCCCTGCGTTTCTAGCAAAGATGGATAAAGATAAAGAACATCACACACCACTCAATGTGAACTCGTATGGGTTTGGCAACCCACACACTACAAGAATTTTGCAACATTTTCCTTAAAAGGGTACTACTAGCAAAATGTCTTCTTGTTTCTTAGGGAGCTGTGAGTAATCTTGGTTCTGTTCTATACACTCCTTAAATATAGGATTCCCTAGCACATCCAGGCACAGTGGCACTTGGTAATTTCCAAAGTTCACCAAGATATTCACTTCTAATAGCCAAACCATATCTTATGACTCATACTGAAATCTCTAAACTAAGATTCTTACTTAGGTCACATATAGTGGTAGAATATTTCCCATGTTTATTTCATTAGCACTCATGTTATACATGATAATAAACACCTGTGATGCTCCTGGCCATGCATAATACTAAGCCACAGAAATGATCCCCACCTTCCTCTAACAACTGTGAAATTTAAAGAACTCTGGGAAGCATGTCAACTTCATTGCTTTTGCTATGGTTCCCTGTTGGATTTGACCAATGAAAGACCTTGTCAGACAAAATAGGAAAGTTAAGAATATTTATTCTCCATGATCCTATAAAGCAGAATGCACATTAATGGGGGATTGAATTCCTATCCAGAGGTACAGCTTCTGTTGCTTCAGCTCTCCCAGGTTTTGCTAGAAGATAAAGGTGTGGTGGTGGTGGTAGGGGGGTGTGGTGGTGGTTGAAGGAGAAGTATGACAAAGTGGAGGAGGGGAAGAGGAGGAGGAGGAGGAGAGGAGGAGGAGGAGGAGGAGGAGGAGGAGGAGGAGGAGGAGAATAATTGCCACTATATGTCAGGAATTCCTGAGTGATTCACTGTCAGGATAGTACCCACAATTCTGAATAGCCTCTTCTCCATTCACCCTACAAATACCACTTTTGTATGCCTTTATTTTTCTGCTGAGGTATCAACTGGTATAATGTCCTCGAAAAAGTGTCTCATAGAAAACCAGACATAGATGTAAATGATATTTTGTGTCCAATGATGCAATTAGGTACACAAAAAAGATGATGAACCTATAGGTGAATGCATGTGTTTGTGTGTGCATGTGTTCTTATGTACCATCTGTGCATGTTGAAGTGCACTTGTGTGTTCAAGTGCTTGTGCATATGTTTTCAGGTGCAAGAAGACCTGACAACAGCTTTAGGTACCATTTCTTAGGCTTTGTTTACCTTTTTAATACATATTTTTAATAAAGTTTTTCCCACTAGTCTGGAACTCACCAAGTAGTCAAACATGACTGGTCAGTGAGCCCCAGGGAGATCTGTCTGTCTCTGCCTCCCCAGCATTGACACTATAAAAATGCTGAGCTTGGCAGGCTGAGCCAGAGGATTTTATTTTAATTTTTATGGGGTCAAGCTCAGATTCTTGTGTTTGCAAGACAAGTGTTTTATTGACTGAGACATCTTGCCAGTCCATTAGTAAGTAACGCTAGTTGTGTACTCAAAAGCCATTTTCATTTCATCCCTTAATTACGGAATTCTAAATCTTTTAGATTAATTTATATTTCGTAGGTTGTATGATTGGTATATCTGACTTATAAGGTTGTTTCATAGGTTCCTTTGTTTGTAGATCTGACCATGAAAGATAGAAGCTCTGGGTGGTGGTGGCTGGGTGTAATTCTTTTATAGGTGAAGAAAGATGGAATGTAGAGGAAGAAAAAATGAGGACAGGTAAATCTATATCTTAAAGCATCTTCTCCACAGTGTCAAAAGATTTTAGATTCATTCTGCCATAGAAGGCCTGTATTAACTTTATTGCTTTTAGCTATACACTATACATTGTCTAATAATCATGGCTTAAGCAATATGAACATACACCATGTGCATAAGTTTACAGGGATTCAGAGACTCCCTGATGGGATCTGTTCATAATCATCTATGCTTGTTTTCACTTTGAACCCTCAGCTTTGTGTTACAGAAGCATTCTGGCATTCATTGCCTAGAAATAATATCCAATAGAAAATAGCTAACCATCTCTCTTCTGTCTCTTGTTTTATTTACTTTTATTATAGAGGTAGGTCTTTCTCAAAATCTTCCATTAGACATCTTCACAAATTTTATTGGAAAAACTAAGTACATTCCTTTGTGAGTCAGCTTTGCAGCATCAAGAAACACCAACTCAGAGGAGAGAAGTTTTATTTTGGCTCACAATTACACAGACTTCAGCCTGAGATTAGCTGGCTCCATTGTTGAGACAGATCATCATGGTGGTAGGATCATGTAATAAAAGAGGCGGGTCACCTAAGAAGAAATGAGAGAGAGCTCATGCTACCTCCTTGAATCCACTCTCTTGTAGCTCATTCACTAAAACTCCTCAGTAGTTTGAGCCACTGGTAGGATGTGTAACCTCATGATCCAATCACTGCTCAATAGCATACTCAGCTAATTAATACGTGAGCCTGGGGAATTTCCTGATTCCAGTGATAAGTACCTCCTAGTCTATTTTATAAATGAGTAGAAAATGGATGTTCATATTTCTTTAGGTCTTCTTACTGTTCTGCTTACCTTCCATAACTTCAACTGAGTTCAGGACAACCTAGAATAAATAGTATATTTCCCAACTCCCTTTGTAATGAATTTTGATCCTAGTTATTGTTTAGGTTCTAGTCAATGGGTCTACAAGACAAGTCTAATGTATTCTGGAACCCTTTTGTAACACCTAGTGGAGAAGCTCCTGTATCTTTCTTCTATATCACTTCTCCTTGCCTGTTATTTTGAAAGCAAATTAGATGGCTATACTTGAGCTAATATTAATTGACACAAAATGACTTTAAGAATGAAAAACTTTTATTTTTTATTGGATATTTTATTCATTTACATTTCAGATGCCATTCCCTTTCCCATTTTCTCTCCCTGAGACCCCCTAACCCATTCCCCTCCTCCTTTTTGTTTTTATACATTTAATTACATGCAAGTATTAAGGTCATTCTAGGTTGAGGAACTAGCAATACAATAGATACAAAAGTCAGGAACAAGCAAGACAATAAACACAAATATTCAAAGAACAAGCAAGGAAATAAACAAAATTCATGAAGACACTCATGATCACTGTTTCTAAGGGCTGATCAGGATGATCAAAATATCTGAGGCCAACTTCCCTGTCTTAGTCCAAAGTCATTTTCATGTCTAAAGCCTACTTCTTTGTTCTAGCCTAAGATTTAGGTCCTGATGAAATTATTTCTTTATTCGAGCCTAATATTTAGATTCCTGCCTGAAATTATGTCTTTGTTCTAGCCTAAGATTTGTATTCCTGACTGAAATTATTCTTTGTTCTAGCCTAATGTTAGATTCCTGCCTGAAGCCCACTTCCTTGTCCTTGGCCCATGTCTGATTTTTGACAAGAAGCCCAAAAGCTCTCTGCCTCTCCCCCTTTTTTTTTTCATAAACAATACTGAGCCTGTCTTAGGTCTTTCTGACAAGAATGCCTTCCTTAACCGTCATAGAATATGCATTATCCAAAGCAATGCACTTCTGTCTTAGGTTGGTAAGGCTCTGCGCAGAATTTATGTTTCCTTGGCTTGCAGCCTATTAATTTAATAACTCTGTCTAGGGGGTCCATTTTTAGTTTCAGGCCATGTACTTTGGCCACAAACATGTTGATGTTGTTAAAGGCAAGCTTTAACATGATGGGCAGAAATAAAAGTATTCCAGGACAAAAATGGCTAGCATGATCAGGCTATATAAGTAATTCTTGAAGCTTGACCAAAATAGAAATACTACCTCAGGCCATGGTAATTTTCATCAGCAGTATCTGCACATCAACGATAAGCAGAGCAGCATTCTTTAAATTCATAACTCACTATGCAAAGTTAAAACATCCGAGAGATGTTAGAATTATGCCAAATATACTACAAGTGTCTTTAATTTTTTCCTAATTATGATACCACTGTAAATTTTAGAACTAACATGAATTCAATGGTATTTGGCATGACACTCGAGATGGCTCCTTACCTTAATTCTGAACCTCCTTCCAATAATTTGAATAGAATAAAGAACATCATCCATTGTTCCAAATTCCTATCTAAATCCTCTTGTATATTAACACATTAGTAACATTTTTGGCTAAATGATTAACAAAAGTAACTGTCTAAACTTCTTGTATCAAAGCAATTGCAGAAGAGTGGTACTAGCAAATAATATAACTAAAGCTTTATACCAGAATAATCAAGCCCACTACCCTCTTGCTTCTGCTTAAAGCTGACTCACTTCTTCCAGTACTTGCAAGCTTTTGCCAGAGTACCAAGGTTCTATGATACTCAGGGCAATAAAACAAAAGCTGGTTGATAGACCTCCATAACAAACATGCCGGGTTTCAATACACTGACACAATTAGAAAGTGTACAATCTGCAACTTTCACTAAATACTGTAAAAGAAACTAAAGTAATTTAACTTGACAATTTAAAAAGCCTTAATACATGTACTAACATTGTTTGAAACCCAGATCCTGTCCCAACTTTATCTCTTGCTAACATAACATCATAAAGAACTGCAGCTAACTTCCAAATATGTCTCTGAAAATGTCCAGAACCAGTCTTCCAAATGAAGACTGTTATTTCCAATATTGGATTGATTTCTAGACCAGTACATGATTGAGTCAGGGTATCTGGTCACATTTAAGAAAAATACAAGAGTCATTATAACTTCTCTTTTGATTTTCTGTTCCACAAGGTCTAAAATCTTGAGGCAAGGCAGTTTGTCCCATCAGGGGTATAGGTAATCAAAGGTAGGTCAGGAACATATGTCCAATATAGCTTCCCAGTCACCATTGTCAGGGCACTCAGCAAGCTCACAGAACAGCATCATTCTTTGTCCTAGCATCAGCATGTCTCACCCACCACTCTGGCAGCCACCATGCTCCTTCAGCATCCTGCAGAAAAAAAACACAAACATGTCCTCCTCCCCATATTAAATACCTGATCGGGATCATACCATATGCCAGTAAGTGGATCCTTCTCTTTCATTTATACATAAGTATGCCTAGTTGTAGAGTGCCATAGACACTCAGCAGCTAGTTCCTTGGCATACAAATTTTTTTAAAAAATTTAAAATACAAAGTACATGATTTAAATAAATTTGTGGTATATGGGGATATATCTTTCCCCTTTTTATTTTATGAAGATATTGTTTTAAAGTTCCATGGGCCCATAGAACAGTCCCTTGTCCTTGACAATTATAAGGAATCCCAGTAATATAGGCAACATTAAATTGCTACCAAAAAGTCTCAAAAGCTCGATTGCCATAGCCAGTTCCATTATCTGCTTTTTTGTTTTTTTTTTTTTTTTATTATTGGATACTTTGTGTATCTACATTTCAGATGTTATCCGATTTCCCCATCCCCTCCCCTGAGAAACCCCTTATCCAATCCTCTCTCCTCCTATTTCTATAAGGGTGTGCCTCCACCCATCCACCCATTCCCACCACCCTACCCTCGAATTCCTCCACATTGGAGCATCCAGCCTTCAAGGGACCAAGGCTTTCCTCTCCCACTGATGCCTGACAAGGCTATCATCCACTATATATACAGCTGGAGTCATGGATCCCTCCATGTGTGTTTCTAGGCTAGCTGTTTAGACCCTGGGAGCTCAGGTTGGTTAGATTCACACCAAGGTAGTTTATATTTGTGACTATTGTGAAGGTTGTCATTTCCCTAATTTCTTTCTCAGTCTGTTTATCCTTCGAGTAGAGGAAGCTACTGATTTGTTTGAGTTGATTTTATATCCAGCCAATTTGCTGAAATTGTTTATCAAATTTAGGAGTTCTCTGTGGAAGTTTTTGGGTCACTTAAGAATACTATCATATCATCTGCAAATAGTGAAATTTTGACTTCTTCTTTTCCTATTTGTATCCCTTTGACTTCCTTTTGTTGTCTAATTGCTCTGGCTAGGACTTCCAGTGCTATATTGAATAGTAGGGTGAGAGTGGGCAGCCTATCTAGTCCCTGATTTTAGTAGGATTGCTTCAAGTTTCTCTCCATTTAGTTTGATGTTGGCTACTGGCTTGCTGTATATTGCTTTTACTATGTTTAGGTATGGGCCTTGAATTCCTGATCTTTCCAAGACTTTTAACATGAAGGAATGTTGAATTTTGTCAAATGCTTTCTCAGCATCTAGTGAGATAATCATATGTTTTTTTTTAATTTTGTTTATATAGTGTTCTACATTGATGGATTTCTGAACATTGAACCATCCCTGCATCACCTGGGATAAAGCCCACTTGATCATGATGAATGATTGTTTTGCTGTGTTCTTGGATTTGGTTTGCGAGAATTTTATTGAGAATTTTTGCATCAATATTCAAAATGGGGATTGGTCTGAAGTTCTCTTTCATTGTTGGATCTTTGTGTGGTTTAGTTATGAGCATAATTGTGGCTTCATAAAATGAATTGGGTTGTGTTCCTTCTGTTTATATTTTGTAGAATAGTTTATAGAGAATTGGTATTAGGTCTTCTTGGAAATCTGATAGAATTCTGCACTAAAACCATCTAGTCCTGAACTTTTTTTTTTTGGTGGGGAGGCTTTTAATGACTGCTGCTATTTCTTTAGGGGTTATAGGACTATTTAGTTGGTTTATCTGATCCTGATTTAACTTTGGTACCTGGTATCTGTCTAGAAGATTGTCCATTTCATCCAGATTTTCCAGTTTTGTTTAGTATAGGCTTTTGTAGTAGGATCTGATGATATTTTTAATTTCCTCAGTTTCTGTTGTTATGTCTCCTTTTCAGTTCTGATTTTATTAATCTGGATACTGTCTCTGTGCCCTCTGGTTAATCTGGCTAAGGGTTTATCTATCTTGTTGATTTTCAAAGAACCAGCTCCTAGTTTATTTGATTCTTTGTATAGTTCTTTTTGTTTCTACTTGGTTGATTTCAGCCCTGATTTTGATTATTTCCTGTCATCTACTCCTCTTTGGTGCATTTGCTTCTTTTTGTTCTAGAGCTTTCAGGTGTGTTGTCAAGTGTATGCTCTCTCCAGTTTCTTTTTGTAGGCATTTAGGGCTATGAGTTTTTCTCTTATCACTGCTTTCATTGTGTCCCACAAGTTTTGGTATGATGTGTCTTCATTTTCATTAAATTCTAAAAAGTCTTTAATTTCTTTCTTTACTTATTCCCTGACCAAGTTATCATTGAGCAGAGCATTGTTCAGTTTCCATGTGTATGTGGGCTTTCCATTGATTTTATTGTTATTGTAGACCAGCCTTATTCTGTGATGATCTGATAGGATGTATGGGATTATTTCAATTTTCTTGTATCTGTTGAGGCCTGATTTGTGACCAATTATATGGTCGATTTTGGAGAAGGAACCATGAGGTACTGAGAAGAAGGTATATTCTTTTGTTTTTGGATGAAATGTTCTATAGATATCTGCTAAATCCATTTGGTTCATAACTTGTCTTAGTTTCACTGTGTCTCTATTTAGTTTCTGTTTCTATGATCTGTTTATTGATGAGAGTGGGGTGCTGAAGTCTCCCACTATTATTGTGTGAGGTACAATGTGTGCTTTGAGCTTTAGTAAAGTTACTTTTATGAATGTGGGTGCCTTTGCATTTGGAGCATAAATGTTCAGAATTGAGATTTCATCATGGTTGATTTTTTTCTTTGATGAGTATAACGTGCCCATCCGTACCTTTCTTGATAACTGTTGGTTGAAAGTCGATTTTATTCAATATTAGAATGGCTACTACAGCTTGTTTCTGGGACCATTTGCTTGGAAAATTGTTTTCCAGCCTTTTATTCTGAGGTAGTGTCTGTCTGTGTCACTGAGGTGTGTTTCCTATATGCAGCAAAATGTTGGGTTCTTTTTAGGTATTCAGTTTGTTAGTCTATGTCATTTTATTGAGGAATTAAGTCCATTGATATTAGGAGATATTAAGAAAAAGTGATTGTTGCTTCCTGTTATTTTTCTTATTAGATGTGGAGTTATGTTTGGGTGGCTATCTTCTTTTGAGTTTGTTGGAAGAAGATTACTTTCTTGCTTTTTCTAGGGTATAATTTCCCTCCTTGTGTTAGAGGTTTCCCTCTATTATCCTTTGTAGGGCTGGATTTGTAGAAAGATATTGTGTAAATTTGGTTTTGTCATGGAATATCTTGGTTTTTCCATCTATGGTAATTGAGAGTTTTGCTGGGTATAGTAGCATGGGCTGGCATTTGTGTTCTCTTAGGATCTGTATTACATCTGCCTAGGATCTTCTGGCTTTTATAGTCTCTGGTGAGAAGTTGGTGTAATTCTGATAAATCTGCCTTTATAAGTTACTTGACTTTTCCCCTTACTGCTTTTAATATTCTTTGTTTTGTGCATTTGTTTTAATTATTATGTGATGGAGGAATTTCTTTTCTGATCTAGTCTATTTGGAGTTCTTTAGGCTTTTTTATGCTCATAGGCATCTCTTTCTTTAGGTTAGGGAAGTTTTTTCTATAATTTTGTTGAAGATATTTACTGGCCCTTTAAGTTTGGAATCTTTGCTCTCTTCTATACGTATTATCCTTAAGTTTGGTCTTCTCATTGTGTTCTGGGTCTCCTGGATGTTTGGGTTAGGAGTTTTTTGCATTTTGTATTTTCTTTGACAGCTGTGTCAATGTTTTCTATGGTATCTTCTGCACCTGAGATTTTTTTCTTCTACCTCTTGTATTCAGTTGGTGATGCTTACATTCATGGCTCCTGATCTCTTTCCTAGGTTTTCTATCTCTTGGGTTGTCTCTGTGATTTTTTAGTTGTTTCTACTTCCATTTTATGTCCTGGATGGTTTTGTTCAATTTCTTCACCTGTTTGGTTGTGGTTTTTTGTAATTCTTTAAGGGATTTTTGTGTTTCCTCTTTAAGGCGTCTACCTGTTTGCATGTGTTCTCCTGTACTTCTTTAAGAGAGTTATTTATTCTTAAAGTCCTCTATCATCAATATGAGAAGTGATTTTAAATCTGAATCTTGCTTTTACAGTGTCAGGGGGTATTCAGGACTTGCTATGTTGGGAGAACTAGGTTTTCATGATGTCAGGTAAACTTGGATTCTGTTGCTTATGTTCTTGCACTTGCCTTTTGCCATCTGGTTATCTCTAGTACTACCTTCACTCACTGTCTCTGACTGGAGCCTGTCTGTCCTGTTATCTTGATTGTGTCAGAACTCCTCAGAGTCCAGCTGTGTCGTGATCTGTGATCCTGTGATCCTGTGATCCTGTGATCCTGTGATCCTGAGATCCTGAGATCTGAGTCCTGGGTGTAAGAGCTCCTGGGAGTCAGGCTGCTTCTGGGATCCTTAAAATCCTGATGTGACCAAGCTCCTGAGATCCTGTGATCCTATTATCCAATGTTCCTGAGTGTGTTACAGTTCCTGAGAGTCCAGCCTCCCTGAGTTTTGAGGGATTGGGTGCAGAGCTGGCTCCCTAGGACTGCTCTGGGCTCTGGTCCAGACTGGCAGGGAATGAGAAATTAAATGTGGCTATGTGTCAGAAAAGGCTTGGATTCTTGAGAATTCTATGAACAAAGACCTGTGGTGCTCCAAACTCTCAACTTTTGGATGTGGTCAGTAAAAAGAAAAAAATGTTCCACTGTATTTAAGTTATGATTATTTTGACTCTCTTATTTGCAGACAAATATAACACTCTCAACTTAAATTGCTTATGATTTATTTTCCTAGTCAAGGTTTGCTTTCCTTAAGCATATTGCTAACTGATAATGCTTCAACAGAAAAAAGGATTTCCTCATCAAGAAGGCACAGATGAGCTGTAGACGATGTTACCAGTGGTGTTTGACAAAGACAGTCAGCAAGTACACTGCAGGGAAGATGGAGTGTTATAGGGCTATTCAGAAAGATTGGATGACAAATACACAAACAATCAATCCAAAGCTTTCACTGAGCATTTACTACATGCCAACACAGGTCTTTTACTGTATGCCGCAGTTGGATTACCTTCAAAACTAAAATATCTTTTTTCACTAGTAATAGTTAATCAGCACTTCTGAGTACCATATCAGATCATAAGTAGAAGCAGAGACTCCCTACAGAATGAGCACTGCCTCACTGGAGTTCACAGTGCAAGAGGTGATAAGGCCGTATGCCTGCCACATAGTAGAGACCCTACAGTGATATCTAAAGTAGTCACAGTGTTCCCAGAGCTATGAATAGGACAGTAATGCATGGGACAAGGTTCAAATATTCGGGGTACAGAGGAGAATTGTAGTTGGCTCAAATCGAAGAAACTCCATGAAGGAGTGACGGTTGACTTTCTCTGTGACTTAATTGAGCCCATCTCTTGTCTTCATTTCCTGTTCCTTTTGTTTCATTTCTCTCATCATTTCTAGCAATTTTACAATTTGACAATTTTACCTGTGAACATCTGTATATTGGTAACAATCTTATTTTTAATCAGTTGCCAGTGCTTGTGTTTACTACAAACAATAGTTGGATAGAATATAAATCAAATTCCTATTCCACAAAAATATGAAGGCTGATTATGCTTCATTAAAATTTCAAAACCAGGTCCCTTCCCACCCACCGTTTTATCATCCTTAAGCTAGTGCCCTTTTTTCGTCATCTAGTAGATGATCTGCAGCTTACCCAGTACATCTGTATTCCCGACAGCAAGATGACAGGATTTGAAAAAACAAAGAGAAGATGGTTCACATCTCTCCTTTTTAAGGTAGCACATGACACTTCAAATTACATTCAAAACCTGATCATGTGAACACCTCTCCATACAAAGGAAGCAGAGAAATGGCAAAGAGTTGTCCATCTAAATATTGTGAACTATACTTATATAAAGAAAGAAAGGAAGGAAGGAAGAAGAAAGGAAGGAAGGAAGGAAGGAAGGAAGGAAGGAAGGAAGGAAGAAAAATACCCCTACTGCTGTTCTCTTCCAATTTCATGTGCTCTTTTTTAAAACCTACAGATTCTACTTACTGCTGCCACCGTGTACATGCGTCATTCATGTAGAGCTTAGTTAACTTAGCAAGAACAATGTTCCTGAAGACAACACTGATTTTTCCTTCCACCAGCAGCCATCAGTTGTCAGTAGCTCCTTAGTTAGGGGCAAGAATCTTGGAGTTTTCTCTGCTCTACGCTGGAATCTTATCTCAACTGGTGTAGCATACGTTTTATGCAGGATGTCACAATTACTGTTAATCTATATATGCAATTGCCCTGTTACATTCAGAAAACACTGCTTCACTCTACATATCCACTGCCTCTGGCTTTAAACATCTTTCTGCTCCTCTTCTCCAATGATCACTGAGCCTTTGAAGGACATAATATAGCATAAATGTCCATTTTAAGGTTAAGGACTATGAAATCTTTTATTATTCGCATATTAGTCTATTATGGGTCTCTGTATTCACTGCCGTCTACTGCATTTTTTTTTTTTTTTAGCAAGTAATTCCTATAGATGTGAAACAAATGTTTCTGGTGGCTGGCCTCTGAAAACAGAGGTGGTTTACGTCAAAGCCTGGAATCTAATTCCCTTTCATCTTGTTCCAAATTCAGCACTGACTTTACTATACCACCACTTCCACCAATTGAGAGAGGAAGTGGTTTGGCTTTTACTTTGTATTTTCCCCTCAGATCTAACATATTTCCAAAATTACACATGTTAAAAAATATGTGAACAAGCTCTTTTCCAGTGATAATATCCTTGTATCAGAAATTAATCTTTGATTGGCTTCCGGTACCTTTGAATCATACAATAAAACCTAAATATCAATTTCCAAATGAAACCTACATGTCCACCATTTCGGGCATCTGTTAAAAAAAAATGCAGATGCATATTTTAATTATACTCAATGCTTACTTCTTGTACCTGGGGTGCGATTAGAAAATTTGGTGATTGTCTGGAGGCATCTATCATGCATGAGTTCTGTATCCTATATTTGGGACTCGAACATCTACTACCACAATTTCCCCAGATCCTCCTTTACCTTTATCCTTCATTCTCACTTCTAAAAAACTTCAGGGAAAAACTTATTTGCATTACTACACTGACCTTTAGAGAGCCTCATAATTTAGATGTGTTGCAGTATCTGAATCCTCATAATAAATGCTAGTCCCAGTGCTCAAATATATCAAGACCTGGTCCCCGAAATACCCTAAGAGTAATCTGAAGATAATTTCTATTCTTTCAGTACTCTCTACCCTGCATTCTCATCTCTGTATTGTACTGGAACCATAGTATTTACCAGCACTCTTAGAATATCCAGGCCTGAACTCTGCCTAATGGATTCAGTTACTGCTGCCAGTGTTAGTATGCTCTGCTCCAGTTCCTGACATCTGAAACAAACTCCTGGATACTCCATCAATCTTCCCATTTCATAACGAAAGAAAGAGTTCCTGCCAAATGACTGCAATTTCTTTCTAGAATGTTTCTTATCTAGCTTTCAGAAACCAATGATGTGCAATGCAAAATTTCTATTGTTCCGAATTTTAATTTGTCAACTAACAAGTACTCACATCTGAATGCAAGCACTTCTCAGTGAACTAAAGGGGGTGTTTGGGGAGAGAAAGGTCAAATGTGGCCCTTCTTAAATGACTCCTGTTAACATAGCAGTGTAATCCGATACCTTCATATCATTGCTGTTATTACAGAGGGAGAAATAAATATATCACAAAGTTTGGCATAAGCCATACTTGAGATGGAATGGAGTACAGCATAGAAATAGAGTCAGAAAAGAACTGCAATATAAAAGAGGTGCTCTGTTGAAAGTATAAAATACTATACTATAGACCAAGTGGTTTATGAACAGCAGCAGCTAAGAGAATGTTTCCCCCACAGACATACATTAGTGGGCTAATGACAGCACATTTGACAGCTTAAACCTTATAAATGATATCATCCACTTGCCTCCCTAAAAGGAAAACACTTTCAGAGTCATAGATTGGACAAAGACATCTACTTAGTAGGAGGAAAACTAAGTGATATGGTCATTTATTATTTTTTATTAAACCTATTGATGCAAAATTTATTTTCCTTTGACAGGGTCACTGAAAATATTTCAACTGAAATGACTGGAAAGGGTCGGTGAGCTCCTTTCTCTCAGCACTTTATCTAAGGCACTCCCTTTGGTTATGGGAAAATATCAGGACAGGGTTTGAGGAACTTTTAAAGGATAGATCCAAAAAAAATTGGCTTTCAGAGCCAAGTATGTCATTGAGGTGACCTAGAAAACTAGCTGTGCTCTTAACTTTTGTATGGGTTTGTGGGAGTCTCATATTTTTCTCATTACATCGAATGATTGCTTTATCTCATGCAGCTCTTTAAATTATTGGGTTTCTATATTAAATGTAAAGATATTTGATCACACATTCATTCCAAACATTTAATGCTTTATGATGTCCTTGTTTTGCCTGTCAAACGGCTTACCTTAAAGACATTATATCTTTCAAATCTATGTTCAAAATTAATCAACGCAAAATGAAAATATTTGCTCAAATAATATCCCTAGTCATTCTCTTCTTTTTGCTTTTGAAACAGAGAGTAATATATTTCAGGACATTGTAGCTGAGGCTGCTCTTGAACCTCTGATTTACCACCTCTATAGTCTGAATGCTACAATTTCATGTATGTAGCTCTCCACTCAGTAAACATAGTCTGGTGATTGGACACAGGGATTTGTGCATGCTAGGCAAGCACTCTACCAATAGAACTACATCTCCAGACTTTACCTTCCCATTTAAATTACACAGAATTCATAAGAAGCTATATGTTCAACACTATATTCACAATCAATTGCATCTTATCTATAGTTTCAATAAGTACCATTTTAATGTGAAGATATTAAACATATGCTCAATTTTTGTGACGTGAAGTTCATATGTTTAATGGAAAGTCATTGCCTATGATTTGCTTTATGTCAAGATGTAATTCATACCACTGAAGAAAATGCACTAGATACTCTTATGCAAATTATGAAACCGTTTTAAACAAACTATCTCTGGGGCAATGCATCAAACATTTTTGATGCCTTACAGCAAGCACCTTCTACCCAGGCAGATCACCAGCTTGCCTGATCCTCTGAAGTCACCACAGACTAAAGGCCTCCCAAGAGGTTCATTGCACACAAGGCAACTGTTAAGGCACATTCCCTAACAGCCATAGCCTCTGGGAATCTTGAGGATCCCAGTTGATTCGGGACCCATCACCCCTCAAAACCCCCATTCCCCATATTCCACTACCATTCTGGCTGGTGCCTTCTGCCTGGGCAAATCACCACTTTGTCTGCTCCTCTGAAGGCAAAACAGTCTGAAATCATCCAGGAGTTCTGCTGCATACAGGGCAACTGGGCAACTGACTCAACAGTCTGAAAGCCTCCCTGAAGTTCTGCTGAACACAGGGCAACAGAGCCCTCATTCTGTAGGCCTGCCAAGAGAACAGCTACACAGAAGGGCAACAGCTTGACTGCTCCTCTGAATACCCAATAGTTTGAAAGTCTCCCAGGAGATCTACTGCAGCTAGGGCAACAGGTCACCAGCGTACATGTCCCTCTAAAGACACCCCAGTCTGAAGGCCTCACAGGATATCTGCTACAGCCAGGGCCACAGGCCTCCCAGGAGACCTGCAGCAACCCAGGGACACAAGAGGGAGGCAACAGACAGAGACACCCAGACCAGCTAACAGCAGAGATAGCCAGGTGGTGAGAGGCAAGCACAAGACCATAAGCATCAGAAGCCAATATACTTTGGCATCATCAGAACCCAGTTCTCCCACCACAGCAAGCCCTGGCTGGATATCCCCAACACACCTGAAAATCAGGAAGCTGAACTAAAATCCTATTTTATGAAGAAAATTGAGTCCTTTAAAGAGAATATAAATAACTCAGTGAAAGAAATACAGAAAACACAAGTAAGCAAGTAGAAGCCCCTAAAGAGGAAACATAAATCTCTTAAGGAAACACAGGAAAACACAATCAAACAGGGGAAGGAAAGGAACAAAACAGTCTAAAACCTAAAAGTTGAAGTATAAACAATAATGAAAACACAAATGAAGGCAACCATTGAAACAGAAAACCTAGGAAAGAGGTCAGAAATTATAGATGTAAGCATCACCAACAGAATAAAAGAGCTAGAAGAGAAAATCTCAGGAGGAAAAGATACCTTAGAAGATATTGACACAATTGTCAAAGAAAATTCAAAACATAAAAATCTCCTAACCCAAAACATCCAGGAAATCCAGGACACAATGAAAAGACAAAATCTAAGAATAATAGGAATAGAGAAGAGTGAAGATTCCCACCTTAAAGGACCCAAAAACATCTTAAACAAAATCATAGAAGAAAACTTCCCCAACCTAAAGAAAGTGATAGCCATGAAAGTACAAGAAGCCTCTAGAAAATGAAATATATTGGACCAGGAAAGAAAATCCTCTTGTTACATAATAATCAAAACAGAAGATGCATGTAAGAAAAAATGAATATTAAAAGCTGCAAGGGAAAATGGCCAAGTAACATATAAAGGCAGACCTATCAGAATTACACTAGACTTCTTAACAGAGACACTGAAATCCAGAAGAACCTGGAGAGAGGTCATGCAGACCCTAAAAGAACAGAAATGCCAGCCCAGGCTACTATACCCAGCAAAAATCTCAATAAACATAGATGGGGAAAACAAAATATTCCAGGACAAAGCCAAATTCAAACAATATCTATCTATCAATCCAGTCCTACAAAGAATTCTAGAAGGAAAGCTACAACACAAGGAGGGTACCTATACTAAAGGGAAAAAAAGGATATTAATCATCTTACAATGAAGCCAAAAGGAGAGAATCACATGAAAATAATGTCACCTACAACAACAAACATAACAGGAACTAGCAATCATCTGTCTTTAATGTCTCTCAATATCAATGGACTCAATTCCCCTATAAAAAGACATAAGCTAACAGACTGGATACTCAAACAGGATCCAGCATTATGCTGCATATAAGAAACATACAAATAACAAAGACAGGCACTAACTCAGAGTAAAAGGCTGGAAAAATGTCTTCCAAGCAAATGATCCCAAGAACCAAGTTGGAGTTGCCACCCTAAAAATAGACTTTTAACCAAAAGAAATCAAGTGAGGTGAGGAAGGACACTTTATATTCATCAAAGGAAAAATTCACCAAGAGAAACTCTAAATCCTTAATTTCTATGCCCCAAATGCAAGGGCACCCGCATTCATAAACGAAACTATTAAAGCTCAAAACACACATTGAATCCCACACAATAATAGTGGGAGATTTCAATACCTCACTCTCAATAATTGACAGGTCATTGAAACAGAAACTAAACAGAGACACAGTGAAACTAATAGAGGTTATTACCCAAATGGATTTAAAAGATATCTACAGAATATTTCACCTGAAAAGAGTATAACTTCTTCTCAGCACCTCATGGTACCTTCTCCAAAATTGGCCATATAATCAGTCACAAAACAAGCCTCATCTGATTGAAAATAAGATTAAAAAGATTGAAATAATCCTATGCATCATATTAGATCACCGTGGACTAATGCTGGTTCCCAATAATGATACAACAGAAAACCCACATACCCATAGAAACTTAACAACTCTCTACTCAATGATAACTTGTTCATGGAAGAAATTAAAGACTTCCTGAAATTCAATGAAAATGATGATACAGTATCCCAAACTTATAGGACACATTGAAAGCAGTGCTAAGAGGAAAATTGATAGATAGTACTAAGTGCCCTGGTAAAGAAATTGGAGAGATCCTACACTAGCATCTTAACAGCAAACCTGAGAGCTCTAGAACAAAAAGAAGCAAACACACCCATGAGGAGTAGAGAGCAGGAAATAGTCAAACTTAGGGCAGAAATTGACCAAATAGAAGCAAAGAAAATGATACAAAGAATCGACATGACCAAAAGGTTTTTTTGTTTGTTTGTTTTGTTTTGTTTTTGAGAAAATCAGTAAGAACTTGATAAGAAAATGAAAAGAACTTCAAGTATCTCAAGAAAGAAATCAAAGAAAACCTCAGAAAATGGAGAGATTTCCTATGCTCATGGATTGGTAAAATTAACATAGTAAAAATAGCCATCTGACCAAAAGCAATCTACAGGTTCAATTCAATCCACATCATAATCCCAACACAATTCTTCAAAGAAATGGAAAGAGCAATTCTCAAATTCATCTGGGGAAAAAACAGAATAGAGAAAACAATTCTTAACAATAAAAGAATGGCGGGGGGAATCACCATCCCTCACCTCAAGCTACACTACAGAACAATAGTGATCAAAACTGCATGGTAGTTGTACATAGACAGACAGCTTGATCAACGGAAGAGAATGAAGACCCAGAAATAAAACCACACACTTACAGGCACTTGATCTTTCACAAAGATGCCAAAAATATACAGTGGCAAGCAGAAAGCATTGTCAATAAATGGTGCTGGTCTAACTGGCAGTCTATATGTAGAAAAATGAAAATAGATCCATATTTGTCACCTTGCTCAAAGATCAAGTCCAAGTGGATCAAGGACCTCAACAAAAAACCAAATACACTGGATCTAACAGAAGAGAAAGTGGGTAAGAGCCTCGAATTCATTGGTTTCCTAAACAGAACTTCAATGGCTCAGACTCTAAGATCAAGAATTGATAAAGGAAGCTCATGAAATTGGAAAGGTTTGTTAAGGCAAAGGACGTAGTCAACAGGACAAATCAGCAACCTACAGGTTGGTAAAAACTTCACTAACTCCACATTTGATTGAGAGCTAGTATCCAAAATATATAAAGAACTCAAAAAGCTAACCACCAAAACCCCAAACAAATCAAAAATGAATTATAGAACTAAATAGAGAATCACAACGGAGGAACCTCGGATGCCTGAGAAGCACTTAAAGAAATGTCCAAAGTCCTTAGTGATCAGGTAAATGAAAATCAAAATGACCCTGACATTCTACCTTACACCAATCAGAATGGCTAAGATCAAAAACTCAAGAGATAGCGCATGTTGGTGAGGATGTGGAGAAACGGGAACACTCCTCCATTGCTGGTGGGACTGCAAACTGATATAACCACTCTGGAAATCTTTCTGGAGGTTCCTCAGAAAATTGGAAATAGATCTACCTGAAGACTCAGCCATACCACTCTTGGGCATATACCCAAAAGATATCCCACCATGCCACAGAAGCACATGGTCCATTATGTTCACAGTGGCCTTATTTGTGATATCCAGTAGCTGGAAACAACCCAGATATACTACAATGGAAGAATGGGTGCAGAAACTGTGGTTCATTTACACAATGGAATACTACTCAGCTATTAAGAATGAGGACATTCTGAGTTTTGCAGCCAAATGGAGGAACTATTATCCTGAGTGAAGTAACTCAGGCAGAAAAGGACATGCATAGTATGTACTCACTAATAAGTGGATATTAGCCCCCAAAAAAGTACAGAATACTCAGGATACAACCCACAGAACTAAAGAAGGTTAACAAGCCAAGGGACCCAAGTGATGATGCCTCTTGGGAGAGAAAAGAAAGCAATCATGGGTGGAGGGAGCAGAGGGAGGGAGGGAGGGACCTGGGTGGTAGAAGAGTTAGAGAGGGGAGTGGGGGAACATGATCAGGTATTGCAGAGAGCAAACAAGACTGAAGCCCTGAGGACCAGCAGAAAGAATGGAAACAGGCAACATCGGGTGATAGGAGGTAGGGGGACCCTCTAAAATGTACTGGAGACCTGGAAGGTGAGAGACTCTCTGGACTCAAAAGGAGGGACCTTGGATGAAGTGCTCTACAGTGGGGAGAAGGAACTTGTAGATTCCACCTCCAGTGGACAGGACATCAAATGGAGGGATGGGGTTGCCATACCACAGTCAAAAGCTCTAACCCAGAACTGTTCCTGTCTAAAGGAACTTCAGGGACAAAAATGGGTAGCAGCCAGAGAGAAAGGAGGTTCAGTGACAGTCTCAAATTGGGACCCAACTCAAGGAGAAACCCCAAGGCCTCACACCATTACTGATGCTATGTTGTGCTTACACACAGGAGCCTTGTATGGCTGGCTGCCCTCTGAGAGAGCCAACAAGCATCTGAAAGAGTTAGATACAGATACTAGCACCCAACCAATTGACAGAAGCAAGGAAACCCTGTGGTTGAATTGGGGAAAGGCCTAGAAAAAGCTTAGGAGGAGGTCAGTCCCATGGGAAGACCAGCAGTTTCAACTGACCTGGCTCCCCAAGATCTCTCAGACACTAAACCACCAACCAGACAGCATACACCAGCTGATGTGAGGCCCCCTCAAAACACATGCAGCAGAGGACTGCCTGGTCTGGCCTGAGTGAGAGAAGATGCACTTAATCCTCCAGAGACTTGAGGCCTCAGGAGTGGGGAGGTCTGGTTGGGTGGTGAGGGTGGGGTGGGGACAAACTCTTGGAGACTAGAGGTTGTGGGGGGAGGTATAAGGGATATGGAGTGGTCAGGGGGCAGACAGGAAGGGGAGGAAGACAGGACTGTTAAAGAGGATTAAAGAATTAAAAAAATGTTTAAATTAACTATTTTATTAACTGAAAATATCTAGAAAGACTTAATTTTTATCAGCAGATCCAATTGATTAAATGTTTTAGTAGAATAAATTATCACTTCTTCCAATAAAAACATTTTTGATACTCAAAATAAGGTTTTGGATTAACGTGACTAATTTGGAGCAATGAGGTATAAGAGGAAGCCTTGCCATAGCTGAGTACTTACTTCTTAGAAAGATCGCCCAATATATACACATAGTTATTATAAATATATAATATATAACATATAATATTATATATTATAGATATTATATTATATATAAAACTATATATATTGTATATTGTATATTGTATTATATATAACACTATATATATTACATATTACATATTATATATGCATATGTATATATTTATATATAGCAGCATCTCTCACTGTTAAAATAGAATGTTTAAGATCTTGGTTTGTTTGTCTTGGTATGTTTATTTGTTTATTTTTGTTCTTTTGGTTTTAGAGGGGTTTTGTTTGTTTTTACTGGTCTTTTGTTTTGATCTCTCATGTTTGAGCCTCTGCATATTTGCTTAATTATGATACTCTTCTTGTATGATCCAATTTAAGAATAGAAAAGACAAAAGAAAAATACAGAGAAAAACTGAAAGACAATGGAGTCAGATGCTCACGAACAAATATTAGCCAGGCAAGACAACACAGAAAGAGGTGTATTTTAAAATGTTCTTCTTTTAGATACCATTCTATCTAGTATTTTTAATTATGAATGAGTATCTGAATGTAAAAATAAAATTGTACATACAAATATAGAAGGAATCTAAACAATTGTTCCATAGTCATGACTTGCTCTCTTAATTACATTAACATTTTAATGTTTCTTGTTAGTTTGTTCCCATGTATATTCAGTGTATACATGCATAGGCAGATTTAATAATGTACTATACAAATTGAAATATTAACTAATCTTAAGAACCAAAAGGAAATACATTTCAGTATTCAACCAAGCTCATAAAATTGGAGCTGTACTTCAACATACATATACAGTGAAAACCACTAACAAGCACAATTACATTAAACTTTAAACTCATGCATCTCAAAGCACTGTGAAAGAAATATGACAAAACACACCTGTGTCACCTAAACATGAAACATGTTCTCAAA
>JAJTUV010003773.1:0-39720 GCA_021653895.1 Mastomys natalensis | reverse complement strand
CCTTCCCCCCTTCCAAAGCTTCTTCATGGTTATCTTAAAGGGTTATAAATGTATTGATTTTTCTCACTCATATATAAACTAGCCTTTTATTTTGTTGGTTTTTCTTCATTTTGTAAGTCTTTGACATTTTTTTCAGACGGTCTCTTTTTTATGTACCTACCTTGTCTTTAAAATCACTATCACCCTTCCTCAGTTTCTTTAGTCCTGGAATTGCAGATGTATGCCACTGACACTGGCCCAATTTTGTAGTTGTGTTTTGGTTTTCAAGACATAGTTTCTCTATTATCCCGGGCTGTTCTAGAACTCTGGGGATCGGCCAGCGTCAAACTCATAAAGAGATCTGCCTGCCTCTGCCTCCCAAGTGCTGGATAAAGCGTGTGCCACACCCAGCCAATTCATGTTCTTACAGAAACTAATCTCATCCCTCTAGAGCAGAGTTGACACAGAAAGTGGCAGGGCCCACATCTTTTTCATTCACCATACAATTCCTAGTAGAGTACATAGTTGGGATATTTAATACTTTTGCAAACTTACACTATGATAGGAGAGGTATTGTCTTCTCTATACAGAATCTTTCTACAGAACAATGGTGATTCATTTCTGAGATTTTCTTTATTTCCTTGTGTGTGGACTGTGATGTCACCATTAATAGCAGATTTGGTACGTATCTGATGGCTGCCTAAAAATTACAGTGCAATACATCTTTATAAGTACTTTAGAGTAAAGTCAACCAATCTTTTTTGTCTGTTCACATTTATAAACTCAGATATTTGAATAGTGAACTGCAGTGAACTGGACGATAGCTGCTTCAGTATGTATACAGGTTCCTTTAGGTGCTATCTCACAGTCTGAAGTGATCAATATCACATGTAGCTGTAACCCATCCATAGCATATATTAATGCTGATCCTATGACTGTGGTGTTTGGAAAAATCTATTGTTTATATTCATTCTCTCTTTTTCTATTTTAGTGTGGAAATTGGGGGAAAGCGTTCGTGTGAGGATGTCAACATTGTTCAGAGTGGGTGTGGGTGAGATAAATGACAATCTAATGGAGCTTTTGATCATGATTAATGCTTGCAAGATTGCTTCAGCCAGCCGGGTTACTGCAGTCATCCCATGCTTCCCTTATGCCCGTCAAGATAAGAAGGATAAGGTAGGAATGGATTTCTTTATTGGTGTTGATCAGACATAGAGCTGAATGTTAGGCTGGTGTTCTACCACTAAGTAATACCTTCAGCTCAGAATCTTTCTAATGTAGGGAAAGAGGAACACTGTCCAAAGTCACAAAGTCCTTAGGTATTAGTTATATATTTACATGTTGTTTAGATGCACCATTGGTGGTATAGTGGTGAGTAAGCTCCCTTCCAAAATGCTATTTCCTTAAATAGTCCCTTTCTTTACATAATGACATATAATTGATTTTAAAAGCAGTGCATATATATATTATATATATTTTACTTAAGTATTTTAACTTTCATTTAGATGACAAATATTTTTTTCTTAGCTAAAAGTATCATAGTTTAATTCAGATCCCACAGAAATCCATTTGTAAGTAAATGCTGTGAAATGGCATTGTAATGGATAGTGTATGGCTTTACTTTTTTATTAATTATTTTATTTATTTACATCCTAAATGTAGCCTCTCCTCCTAGTCCTCCCTTGTAGAATTCTTCCCCCATCTCCCCTCCCCTTCACCTGAGAGGGTGCCCCCTCCTGGTTATCCACCCCCCAACCCCCCGGCCTTCCTTCTACTGAGTCCAGACAAGGCAGCTCTCTGCTACATAATGTCCTGGGGGCCTCAGACCAGTTGTGTATGCTGTCTGGTTGGTGGCTCAGTGTCTGGGAGCTTCCAGGGGTCCAGGTTAGTTGGTACCGTAGTTCTTTCTATGGGGTTGCCACCCCTTTCAGTTCCTTCAATCCTTCCCTAATCTTTCATAGGGTCCCCAACCTCAGTCCAGTGGTTAGCTATAAGTATCTGCATCTGTCTCAGTCAGCTGCTGATAGTCTCTCAAAGGACAGCCATGCTAGCTCCTCTCTTTAAGCACAACAGAACATCAGTAATAGTGTCAGGGTTGGTGCCCTCCATGAGATAGATCCTAAGTTGGGCCTGTCACTGGACCTCCTTTTCCCTTCAGTCTCTTCTCCATTTTTGTCCCTGCAGTTTTTTTAGACAGGAACAATTCTGGTCAGAGTTTTGAAGGTTGGTTTGGTGACCCTATCCCACTACTACTGTCTTTAGTCTTTTTTTGTTGTTTTGTTTTTTAAGACAGGATTTCTCTGTGTAGCCCTGGCTGTCCTAGCACTCACTGAGCTTTGAATAGATGGCTTTGAATTCTCTATCTCTGCCTCCAGAGAGCTGGGACTAAAGGTGTGAACTACCACTTCCTGTCTTGTTTTGTTGTGTTGTTGTTGTTTTGTTGTTGATTTTCAAAACAGGGTCTCCCTATGTAGCTCTGGCTGTCCTGGAACTCTCTGTGTAGACCAAGCTGGCCTCATAGAGATTTGTGTGCCTCTATCTCCAGGGATCAAAGGCATATGCCACCAAACCAATCCCTGCTGTTTTCTTATACATACATTTTCAGTCTATTCAAGTGTTTACTATAGTTATCAAGCTCAGTCCTCAAACTATCTCTAAAAATTGTTTTATTAGAACATTTTAGTGCATACACACTTGATACTTATATACCATCTAATACATCAAAGTTTAAAGACCTGTATCACAATAAAAATTGTTTATTGTGATTCATCTGAAGGTCAGCTTCATATTAACCTCAACATACCTGTGGCACTCTAAGACTACTACAAAGTCTATGCTTTTACTCTATACTTAGTCATAATAAACAAAAAATCTAGCATTCCTCCTAGGTATTTATCATTTGTAAAAAATGATTAATTAGAAAAGGCTTGCAAAGCTTTATGTATATACCTCATCCTATAAATAAACCAGATACATGAAATATACAAAAGCTGTAAAGTAAAATCTGTTTTTAAAAGTATAAACTCTCAGCTAATAATACCATTTGGATCTTACTGCAATTCAATGATGTGCATAGGGGAGAGGGGTATACTTGTCCTATAAAAAGAGAAACAACTTAATTGAGAAATACAACAGTTTATATAAACTAGAATTAGTTATTCTGTATAGTCATTCATATAAATAGTTACCGCTAAATTTATATGCCATATGTGGCATATGATATGTGATAATGTTTCTCAAGCAAATGAATTGTTTTCATCTTGGTTTTTGATTTTTGTTTTTTTCTTCCTGTTTATTCAGAGCCGGGCTCCAATCTCAGCTAAGCTTGTTGCAAATATGCTATCTGTAGCAGGTGCAGATCATATTATCACCATGGATCTACATGCATCTCAAATTCAGGTACGAGTTAAAGCTAACTATTGCGAATTAGAAGGGTGGGAGGAGAGTCAGGCATGGTAGTGGACATCTACACTCTGGAGGCTGAAAGATGAAGCAAGAACTTTGACAGGGATTATGGGAAGGGCATAGGCTTTAGGATTACAACTAGTCTGGATGCTTCTGCTTAAACACACTAGCATGTTAAACTTTATAACCTTGGTAGGTTACTTCTGAGCATAATATATGTTCATTATTATGGTTATATTAAGTCTATGATATACTTGGTTGATGTAGTTGATAATAATGGTAGCTATTATCAGGCTTTTCCCCCTAGAATAGTCAGTCTTAAATTTAGAGCTACATTGAGGATTTTCATACAAGTCCAGAGCAAGGGAAATCAGTTGCCACATTTATTTTATACTATATAAAGAAACTTTCTGCTACATATGGTAGTGCATACTTATAATCTTAGCATCTGGAAGACCTAGGCCTGGAGAGAGTAAAACCTGTTTTAAAAATATAAACTCCCAGTTAATGCCATTTGGATTGTGTGGCAGCACAGTGACATACATAGGATAGAGGAGTATACTTGTCCTATAAAAAAGCAACAACTGAATTGAGAAATACAACTTGTTTGTATAAAGTAGAATTAAAACGCCAGTCTCAGATTTCTGGTTTAATTCTGTATAATCATTCCATATAAATAGTTGCCACTGAGTTTATATGCCATACCGTCTCTAGCTGCTTTACCAGTTGGACTAGCACAAACACCAAGTGGCATGAACAGTGTATATAAGTTAGGAGTCTGATCATTGGCCTGGCAGTTCATAGTACTTGGCTGATTTGACTTTTTACAAGGGTTTGTTTCTGTTCCTATGGTCAGATGTGAGTTGGCTAAGGGCTAATATTGCTGATTTTGCCAGGAAAAAGGTGGGTCTTTTTTATAGTTAGCACTTTGGGTGTGCCTTTTCAATACTTTGAATATTGTATAGTAAGGTATTTTTTTATATAAGTTATTGTTTTCTTTTAACATTTGAATATTATGTGTGTGTGTATACATGGATACATACATGCTGTGTGGAGGTAAGAGAATAACTTGTAAGGGCTCTCTAACCAAGTGGGTCCTCAAGATTAAACTTGGCTCCTTTACCTGCTGAGCCATCGCAAGCAGCCGCCCTTTATTATATTAATTGATTGTTGATTAAGTGCACATGCATGGTGTATGGAGATTGGGAAGACAACTTTTAGTAGTCATTTCTCCCATGTCAGTCCCAGGGAGCAAACTCCTCAAGACATCAGACTCAACAGCAAATACCTTTGTCAAATGAGCCATCTATCTGGATCTACTTTATTTTTTAGACATTCATAAATGGAAGAAAAGAAAAATAAGATTAACCCAGCTTCTTTCTCCAGGGTTTCTTTGACATCCCAGTGGACAATTTATATGCAGAGCCAGCTGTCCTAAAGTGGATACGGGAGAATATATCTGAGTGGAGAAACTGTACTATTGTTTTCACCTGACGCTGGTGGAGCCAAGAGGTATGGTTATAATTACTATCGTTCTTAAAAATAATGTACTGTGCCAGGCGTTGGTGGCACATGCCTTTTATCTCAACAGTTGGGAGGCAGAGGCAGGTATATCTCTGATTTCAAAGCCAGCCTGATCTACAGAGCAAATTTGAAGACAACCAGGCTGTCAGAGAGAAAGCCTTGTCTCAAAAAACCCAATAGTCATTGCATTATGCTTGAGTAGTATCACATTCGTAAAACAGCTCTGCTGAACTTTATCAGGAAGGGTAGGAAATTTCATTTGCAATGAATGGCATTTATTCTTAAAGCCGATATTAATGGGTAACTACGCTTTGCACTCCTTGGTTGCTCTGGATGCTCTGGTCAGCCAACATTGTTCTTTCTAGCATAGGCGGGATGCTGGATCGTGGGCTGGAAATGGTGGATGAGAGGGCGAGTACCCTCATAGAGGCAAAGGGGAGAGGAGAGAAGGGCAATGGGATGGGGGATTGTGGAGGGGTAACTGGAAAGGCGGATATCGTTTAAGATGTAAAGGAATGGAATGATTATATAAAAAAATTTTAAACTAAGCTTTACAAACCTTTTACAAAGCTGTTGGTTAGACCATGTGATCCCTGGATTAATAGTAAACAGAGAGTGAAATAAAGTATGGTATTTTAATTTGAAGCCTGTACCTTGTCTTAGTGGATTATGTGTTAGTAATACACATACAGAAATATGACACATGTTCTTGTCATGGAAATAGAATGGCTACAAAACTCAGATGAGTAGAAAAAAACCTATGTAGAACTTTCCCAGTGTGATAACAAATCATGAAGAATTCAAACAATTCAAATCTTTCTCAACCATCTCTTTTTTATATATATTTATTTAGTGTATGAGTACACTGTAGCTATCTTTAGACACACCAGAAGAGGGCATCAGATCCCATTACAGATGGTTGTGAGCCACCATGTGGTTGCTGGGAACTGAACTCAGGACCTCTGCAAGAGCATAGGGTGCTCGGTGCTCTTAACCGCTAAGCCATCTCTCCAGCCCCTCAAGCATCTCTTTAATTTCAGTAACTTCAGTAGAATTAATAAACTGAGAACTTGGTTCATCCAGCCAGATAAATAGTTCGATGAACTCCATTTAATCAGCAGTTGTCATATGTGACAGTTGTCACAATTTGTTTTAACTTCTTAAGTATCTTCATGTCTTTCTCAGAACTTAAAAAACAGTAAACTTGAAATAATCAAGGAAGTTTGCTTTTTTTTAAAGTTTTGTATAAAATACTACTTTCTGCAAATGACTTACTGTTCTTTGTCCTTCTTTCACATTCTAATGACTTCATAGTAATGGAGTATTTACCAAGTAGTGGTGCTCACTTGTCTTGGCAGGGCTGGAGTAGGTAAGGATCCCTAGTGTGATTATGAGGTGCACAGAAGCTCTCCACCCAAGGGTATGGGTTCTTTTCCAACCTTTTTCTGCTTTCTTGCTGTCTTGGCCAGTAAGCATGGATCATTTGGAATACTTTAAGGTAACTGACATCATGCATTTGTCTTGAGTGTCATTCCAAGTAAACTACTTACCTCTGATGTTAGGTGCCTAACCAGTAGTGACACACACTTATGCTTAGTTACAGCCAGGAAGAAATATTTTGTAGAGTTGTGGTTCAAACCTTACATGGTTACAGGTTCTTGACCTAGTCAATAAAAAACTCTGCTTCCAAGGGAAATATGACTTCATGCTAAGGTTTGATCAATGGTACATTTAAAAACACAAAACCTGATGTATGAATCTTTTCTTTATGACAAGGATTATACAGTGGTGCCTGGGCACAGGTCACATTGTTATTTACATACACTGAATGACTTTTTTTTTTAATTTAGTATAGAATAGAGTTTATTTAGGGCATGGGGGAGGGGAGTTGAGGAGTAGTAGAGACAGGCAGAGAGAGAGACAGAGAGAGAGAGAGAGCTGACCATGAGCACATGAAGAGAGAGCGGGGAGAGGAATGGGGAGACAAGGGAACAGAGGAAGAAGAGCAAGACCCACTGAATGACTTTCCGCATAAGTTAATTGTGTTGTACTTTATTGTCACATTTGTCTTCTAACCTGCCTTTAAAAAAAAACCATTTTCTTCATTTGATAATAATTTCCGCTATATAGTAACATGCTCTGTTTGTCTGGTTAATTGGCTTAATTTTCTTTCTAGAAGGAATCTCAAGGTTGGTGACCAGGTACAGTTGATATTTACCATCGGTGGTGGTTTTTACCACCATTATGGGAGACAGGGTAGGCTTTACTGCACTCCTAGGTTCACGTGTCACTACTTGTAGACTCAAGTCTTCCATGGTGGAAATTAGGACAATCTGTGCACTCCCTGCAGTAGCTAACAAGATCTCTCTTCTGCTTTTAATTAGCAAACTAATGTACCTTAGTATATACTGCTTCCCAGGACTGGTGAAGGGTATGTCTACCCCATCCACACAATGAATAAAGTTTGAGTATTATATTCCTATACTGCTGTTGGTATTACAGAAGCATTAATCCACAAAATCCAGTTTGTAATGTTTGTTTTTCAGGATGTCAATGATAGTTGCTTTCTTCTAGCTTTGGGATCTGTTTAGTTTCAAGGAGTATTCTCCCCCAGGAAAAACATTCAGTTATTTTGTGTAAGTGGGCACAAGTGATGGAACCCAGGGCCTCACATATGCCAGACCAACTGTCTACCACCAAACGACACTCCAGCCTTGGAAGACCACTTTTGCCTTGGATTTGGTCTTTAACTTAACTTTTTAAACATCTCCTATTTTACAGAGTGACCTCCATTGCAGACCGATTGAATGTGGATTTTGCTTTGATTCACAAGGAACGCAAGAAAGGCCAATGAAGTGGACCGCATGGTACTAGTGGAGATGTGAAAGATCGAGTGGCTATACTTGTGGATGACATGGCTGACACTTGTGGTACAATCTGTCATGCTGCTGACAAGTGAGTACAGGGTAGTTAGAAATAAAAAGCTAAACTACTGCTTTACTGATTCTTTTTGAAACACGACTGAAGAGGTAAGTAGCTTGGGATATTTTGATCATGCTAGCTTTTAATATATACAGATTAGTAAGTATTCCTCATTTCAGATTCTTAACTTTTATAAACAGACACTGCTTTTACATCCATGATATCCTTAAGTTATCAAAAGCTAAATCCATCACATACACTTTACCTTTAAATTCCTTGCTTAGTAACACAATCTCCCATAGACTGGGCTGTCTCCCCTCGTGATTACATGGCTGCCTGGAAGCTGTGGTGAGACACTATTTTGATTGCATATTGCTAGACCAGGGAAAGATCAAAATTCTATACCTGGTTTCTACTGAATGCAAAGTATGTTTGTGCCATTTTAAAGTCTAAAAATCCTAAGTTCAAGTATAGTCATAACAATTTTTATATGGTAAAGTTTGCTCTTTTAACCATCTAATTCAATGACATTAATTATATTTACAGTATTCTACACCGCTGACTTTTTGTTTTGATGAGTGAGAAATCCCTAGATATCCTTTACATATATTTATTTTGTATGTGTGCATATGTGCACATGCCATGACAAGCATGTGGAAGTCAGAGGACAGCTTTCAGGATGGCTCTCTCCTTCTACACCTGTGGGTCCCAGGGATCCAATTCAGGTCGGGGGGGGGGGGGGAGCCGGCAGCAAGCACAGTCAAATTATTTCTGGTAAAGCTTACTTTCTTCAGGGTTATAAACTTTCAGTCTTGTGGCACCATACATATTTTTATCATATAGTTTTTCAGATCATATTAAAGGGCATTTCTCTTTGCTGTCCAGAAAGGAAAAAAAAACAGATTACCCCTGGGAATTTTTTATATAGGTTCCACCACAATAAGGTTTAGTGCAGGCTTTATTCCTTAAAAAGTCCAGAACTGTGTCCCCTAAAATTCATGTGTTGACTTCTAGCCCAGGTGTAGTTTTGCAGATTACCCTGGGGGTATTTAGGCTTAGTGAGATCTTGAGCAAAACCCTCACATAAGATTATTAGAAGAAAATGCTTGCTACACTTTCTTTACATGTATAGTAGAAGGTCCTGTGAGCACATAAAATGATTGTCTATACTTGATCTTAGAACTTGTTTTGGAAGCAAACTTGTCTGTAATATTCTGTTATGACAAATTAATACTCTTCCTTCTTCCTAATTCAGATTCTGTATTTGAATATCAGATTAATCAGATCTTTTTCCTCCAGACTTCTCTCAGCTGGAGCTACCAGAGTTTATGCCATCTTAACGCATGGAATCTTTTCTGGCCCAGCCATTTCTCGAATCAACAATGCATGCTTTGAAGCGGTAGTAGTTACCAATACCATACCTCAGGAGGACAAGATGAAACACTGCTCCAAAATACAGGTGAGATGAGATTGACCCCAAACCAAATTTCCATTAAATGTTTTTGCAGATGGTAACATTAGTTGACTAGGGTAGCATGAGACTCATGGAATCCTCTTGCCCTAGTCTCCCAAGGGCTAAGATTATAGGAATGTTCTTTTTTGTGAGTTTCTGTCTGTTTTTAGAAACAGGGTTTTTTCTGTGTATGTAGCCCTGGCTGTCCTAGAACTTGCTCTGTAGATGTCTGGCTGTCCTCAAACTTAGATCCACCTGCCTCTACCTCCAGAGTGCTAGGATTAAAGGTGTGCACTACCACCACCTGGTTAATTTGTGTGTGCACACATGCGTGAGTGCATGTCTCCCATGTGGAGGTTCCTGCAGAGAGCCAAAAGGGCATCAGATTCCTTGGAGCTAGAGTTAGTTAAAGGTGGTTGTTAAGCCACCTGACATGTATTGGGAACTGAACTCTAGTGGTCTAGAAGAGCAATCAGTGAATGTTCTTTTTTTTTTTTTTTTTTTTTGTTTTTTTTTTTCGAGACAGAGTTTCTCTGTGTAGCCCGGGCTGTCCTGGAACTCACTCTGTAGACCAGGCTGGCCTCGAACTCAGAAATCCGCCTGCCTCTGCCTCCCAAGTGCTGGGATTAAAGGCGTGCGCCACCACCGCCCGGCATCAGTGAATGTTCTTAACTGCTGAGCCATCTCTTCACCTGCTATAGGCATGAACTTGGCCTGTACCAAATCACTCTTTTAATGATCTTGAGTCAGGGTTTGCATCTTAACTCCTTAAGTAATTATAGTAAAAGGAAGGAGTTGAGATCCTTAGTTAAGTTTGCTTTCCAGGCTGTTCATATAGGCTGCAGATAGACTCATGAACTCTGTTCTTGCATACTAACCTGGTATTTTGTTGTTTTTTTGTTTTGGCTTGGTTTGGTTTTGCCTTTCTAGGTGATCGACATCTCTATGATCCTTGCAGAAGCCATCAGAAGAACCCACAATGGAGAATCTGTCTCCTACCTGTTCAGCCATGTTCCTTTATAATATAATAACTTCTGAAGCATTTTGAAAGTAAAACCAACCGAACCCTTGTTTTCCTTGGTATTGTGAGTTCAGCAGAAGACCCAGCCTGCTTCAGTATAGCTTTTTACATCATCGCACATTAGCTATATTAGAATCATTTATCCTAAAATGGAGAAAGACAGATTGCTTTTAACTGCTAGGATGCCTGACCTGCATTGTTACATCCTGGCTTTCCTGTTTATTTGTGAGCCTTGCAGCTTTAAGTTGAGCTCAGCTGTTGAAAGATATATAGATTGTTAAGAGAGTATTCCACAAGGTCCTTAGGATGTGATTGACAAAGCTCATACTCCATTGCATGTGAATGCTTTGGAGTTTTCTTCATTCGGATAACTAGCAACAAAGCCAGCCATGTGTAATACATTGTCAGAGGTTTACAGCAAGAACACTGAGCAGCATCCCTAAACGTAGTTCAGCTGTTGAGCACCTGTAAGGCAGGGGCAGGTAGCTCAATGCAGTAGTGAATTTTTGGGAGGAAGAAGCCTGATCCATTGCCATCTGTTTAATCTATAGCTTGGTTCTCTTACCTGTTCCTTTCCAGTGGCTTTATCTTCAGCTATCTGACCCTTTCTTGGCCAAATATCTTGGACTAGTGATCATTGTAACAAAATCTTCTGTAGACAGACTTGCTTCTTGCTATGTAACTGCTAACATTCACATTAGGTAACTTGCTGTAGCACGATTTCCTTAGCACTACCTTGAGGTGTTAGTTTTAGTGGTGTCGTAGTGCCTTTTGTTAATTTAAGTATTTAATTTCATCTTCCTTGGTCCTTTGGCCTCTCGATTGACTTATTGTATTGTGTTGAAGAACTTAATAAAAGTCTGTCATGTGTGCAGTTTTGGGTTGCGTCATATCACTAATTCCCCGCTGACCCTGTCCTAGGTGTTTCACTGCCACATATCTTCTTTCCCAACCATTTTAGCCACTTAAGAGAAAGCAAGTATCTGAGGTTTAGTGAGAATTAGAACTAATTAATTCTGAAGCATAATTAATTTCTTCTGGGTTTCTGCCACTTAATTTCTGGAAATCCAAATTCCTATTTCTTTTGAGCTGATTTTGTCTAATGTGATAATTCCTCTTTCACCAGTGCTTAATTTCTAATAAAACTTTGAGATTGTAAGTATGTAGAATTTTAAGCATAAATTATAATGCATTCCACGATGTTAAGTGAGTTTCCTTGTACATGATGGACATGTTTCTTTGAGTCTCATTGATTATAGACCTTGGTGGAGAGTGCTCCTTTGTTCTTTTAAATCTCGATCTACTTTATTTGTGGGGAGGATTGATTTTCTTGTTTTGCTTTTTGTTTTGGATTTTTTGATTTTTGAGACAGGGTTTCCTCTGTGGTATAGCTCTAGCTGTCCTGGAACCCACTCTGTAGACCAGGCTGGCTTACAAACAGCCTCTGCTTCTGGGCTTAATGGCATGCACCACCACAACCGCCTCTGAGTCTACTTTTATTTCATTATGCTTTTGTTGAATATGGGGTTAGCTGTGTTAGACTTTTGAGAAAAGTGAGTTAAGAGGGACTAGAATAAGCAATGGCATCATTTTTTCTAGAAAAAAGCTCAGGGAGGTAATTGTGCTACTTCCTGAAGTATTGGATCAGAGTGTCAAGGTTCATTTCAGAATACAGTAGTTACTTACTCACAAATACTAAGACCCATGCTGAATACCTGAAACCATAGGTATTATAACTATATATAAACAAGGTTTTTCCCCCACAATAAGCATACCTATGATATTTATAAACTAGGCACTGGTAAGAGCAATTATAGCTTCACTAATGAAATTGCCCGGATCAACTATTGTACCTTGGGACCATTAAGTGAAGAGACAGCTGATGTAATAACTAATAGGCTGTTAGTTATATATAGTGTGCCTGTCCTGGACAAAAAGCATCCTTATGTCCTAGGCAGGATTATGCAATAGCATTAATCTCATGCAACACAATTTAAAATGTTAATCGATGCCTAGTCTTGAGAGGCTGAGATAGGAAGGCTGCCATGAATTTGAGCCTCTTTTCGATCTCAGAAAATGGGTGTTCCCTATTAAAAGTGTTAGGGTCAGTTAATAGCACATGACTCTTAAACTGAGAGTTATTATGAAATACCTAAATTGAGATTTTGAAAATCAGCACCATCTATTGGCCTGCCTTCCTACCCCTCCGTGCTAAGGAAGTGGTCTACAGAAGGGAATCCAGTGATAGGTGCTCCCTGCTACACACACAGAATTAACAAGTCTGGAGATGGTGGCTTTGCACTCATCCTGCTCAGTGGTCAGGCTAGAGACCATTGCTCTGTGTGGAGAACCTGTTACCTGAGCAGGGGAAGTGGAAATCAGCCCAACTCTTAGTCTTTACTGAGGCCTCAGTTGATTGGCTTCCTTCAAGTCAACACCTGGCTTTTTGCTCAGCAAAGACTACCCCACCACCACCACCACCACCACCAGGCTACTTGTAATCCCTGCATATTAGGGCCTCAAGTTTGGATACAAGAGGGTCATGCATCTTTGGAGTCCTCTTTAGGACTCTGGAGTAGTAAGTCAACCTTAGTCATCTATGTGCTGGCCTCTTGTAACTGCAAATGGGAGAAGAAACAGACAACACAGTGACAGGCAGGCACACACTTGAAGTTAATTGATAGTGTTGTACATATTAATACTTTGCTGGTTTCTCCCAACAGCCGATTCTGCTTCTTACAACCAAGTACCACAAAATAGCCACTGGCTCCAGGATACTGCTGCAGCTAACAAGAGGCTACTGTTGAGACGGTGGGGTGGGGGGTAGGGGGCTGGTTAATGACAGGGATTACAGTTAAGGATTTCCTCTTTAAATTTTTTTTAATTTTTGTTTTTTCGGGGGGTTTTTTTGTTGTTTTTTTGTTTTTGTTTTTCAAGACAGGGTTCCCTTTTGTGTATTTTAAAGATTTTTAAAACCTTTTATTTCAGATTCAGACACGGTCTCACTATGTATCCCTGTCTGACCCGGAACTCCCAAAGATCTGCCTGCCTCCACTTCCCCTGTACTGTGAGTAAGGGCACATGGCACCACACCTGGCTTAAGATGTTATCTATGTGTACCTGTGTTGAGCACGTACATGCAGATCCCCATGGCTACCACAAGAGGGTGTCAGATCCCCTGGAGTTGGAGTTACAGGTTACCAAGAGCAGCAAGCATCTGAATGGTTGAGATGTCTCTTCCTCCCTCCATGTCTTGATTTATTTTGCTCCTGTAAATCTTTGTTCACCTGAGATTCCTTGTTTAAGAATACCAGGTACGGTGGCATACACCTGTAATTCCAGTGTTTCAGTACTTAGGAAGCAAGAAGGTAACCACAAAGAGGCAGAAGGAAGAGGTGATAAAGGTGAAAACAAGTTCTGCCAAATAATATGTCAGGTAGAACATGATGCTCAATGGGATCATGTTAAGATATATCTCTTTATAATTTTTTTATTATTATAAAAATCCCCCCCCCCTTTTTTTTTGGGGGGGGGTACAGCTTTTTTGAGGCAGGATCTCAAATTTGTCAATCCTTCCTCTGGTCCCAACAAGCTTGGATTACAGTCATGCACCACCATGCCTGGCTTAATTCTTTTTCTTTTTAAAAGTTATTTTTAAGCCAGCTATGGTAGCCCATACCTTTAATCCCAGCACTCGGGAGGCAGATACATGCTGATTTCTGATTTAGTCTGATCTACATAGCAAGTTCCAGAACATAGTGAGATGCTGTCTCAAAAACAAAAAAGTATATAATTTTTAAATGATCTTGTAGGGCTAACAAGATAGCTCACCAGGTAAAGGTGTCAGCTCCCAAGCTGTTTTGTGCCCATAATTTGTCCTCTGGCTGCCACATATGCCCTTCCACACAAAATAAATTAAAATTTAATTTAAAAATATAATTTTGTATATATTTGACTTTTACAGCATAAGGATACATATAGGTTATAAAATACATATAAGTTATAAAATTACTATACTGCAGCAAATTAACAAAACATCCATTGTCTCCTATGCACTTTTTTGTGACAAGAACAACTCTGCTTATTTAAAACTTCCAGGCTGGGGACATAGTTCAGTTGGTATAGTGCTTATGTAGCATGCACAAGGCCCTGGGTTTGAACATAGGGGGAAAAATCACCAAAATTTGTATGGTAGCAAAGGCCTATAATCCTATAATCCAGTTTGGAGGTAAAGGCAGGAAAGTTAGAGATCACCCTTGGCTACATTTACAACACTCAAGGAATGTGCCGGGCAGTGGTAGTGTACACCCTTAGTCCCAGCATTTGGGAGTTAGAGACAAGCAGATCTCTAGAGTCAAGGCCAGCCTAGTCTACAGGAGTTCCAGGACAGCCAAGGCTACATAGAGAAACCCTTTCTTGAAAATCCAAACCAAACAACAGAAACTGCTGCCACTAGAGGGAATAAAGCAGAGGCTCTAGGGGAGGAGGAAACAGACAACTTGGAGTCACTATGGCTAGAGGCTCTTTAGCAGTGGGATGTGAGATAGCCTAAGCACCTGTCAGCTTTCTAGGGCCCCAGTAGTCATGGTAACAACACAGTGCCCAGTGCACAGTCACTGGGTACACACACTGCAAACACCCCAGGTGAAGAGCTAAGCATATTGTCATAAATAGGCTGTGTGCTGGCTGATAAGCATGTATGAGTGTGACAGGGTGCCAGATCCTGAGGCACCCTCAGTCTCCGGGAGGCTTCTAAATAACATTTTAATTAACTTCGAGGATTTGATATATTTTAATCTCATCCACTCCTCCCAAATCCACCCTCTCCATTCTCATTTCATCTCCCACCCATCTTCAAGTTTTCCTGGAAGCGGGTGATAGAGATGGAGTCTCTTTAACGTAGCCCTGGCTGTCTTAGAACTCAGTATGTAGAGCAGGCCAGCCTTGAACTTAAAGAAATCTGCCTACAACATTTTTAGTGGCTGTGCTAGAGTTAGCAGTGTGTTCTTTACAAGTAATACTATCCACTATCAAACACTGCATTGCCCTCTGTGTGTGCTGTCCTGGAGTGTGACACTATGAAAGTTATGCATGGTGTCACAAACACTGAGTTCCTATGAATCTGCCTGTTATGTCTGGAAACAGTTTCCTTGAAGTTACCCAGCACCAGTGTCTGGGACTCTTTCTTGTCTCCTCTTCTGTGAAGATGCAGAGGCTTTGGGGAGAGATGTGATATGTATGCCCTATTTAAGGCTGAGTACCCTATAGGCTCGCAGGTTTTGTATGTTGACCAGTTGTGAGTCTCTGTGTTTAGTCACTTTCTACTGCAAGAAGAAGCTTCTCTGGTGAGAATTGACAGAATTTTTGAGACAAGGTCTTTATATGCAGTTCTGGCTGTTCTGACTAGGCTAGCCTTGAATTCACAAAGATCTGCCTGCCTCTACCTCCCGAGTGCTGGGACCAAAGGCATGTGTTTATTAAAGATGAAAGAGCATCTAAATACTAATGAAGTGGATTGCTCATTTATTTTATGTGAATAAACTTGGCTAAATATTTGGTACTGCAGAATCTAGCATATCTTTAAGGTTTTCCAAGATGATACTGAGATTTTACACTAGTCACACTGAGAATGCCATATTACTTAAAAATGTAGTATAAAATGACAGAAGTGTATTTAGTCCTGTTTCAGAAGTTGCCTGAAATTCTGTTCTAATTCCAAGCCCAATTTATTTTAAAAGGTTTTATAAGACTCAAGTCGGGGGCTGGTGAGATGGCTCAGTGGTTAAGAGCACTGACTGCTCTTCCGGAGGTCCTGAGTTCAATCAAATCCCAGCAACCATATGGTGGCTCACAACCATCTGTAATGAGATTTGATGCCTCTTACAGGGTGTCTGAAGACAGCTATGGTATACTTATATTATATAATAATAATAAAAGAAACATTAAAAAAAAAACTCAAGTCAACAATTTAGACAGCAGTTTTTAATTTTTTAAATATTTTATTTTACAATATGGCTGTTTGCCTGCATATATTTCTATTTACCATGTGTATGCCTGGTGCAATCTGAGGCCAGAAGAGGACATTGGATTCCCTGGAGCTGGAGTTATAGATGGTTGTGAGCACCCTGTGTATGCTGGGTATTGAACTCCAGTCCTCTTGAAGAACAGACAGTGACCCTAACTGATAAGCCATCGTTCCAGCCTCAAAGAGGAATTTTTTAAAAAATCAAGTGTTTTGATCAGTACCGTCCAAAGAAACCCTAACCCTAATATGATACTTAACATTCTAAGGAATGGGGGCAGGAAAATATTAAAATACTGTTCTTCATATTGAAACCTTTGGATTTCTGTAAGAACAGAAAACTGTACAGTAAAAACATTGTAATTCATATCATACGGTAATCTCAGATTTGAGTCTTGGTTCAGGCAGGGTTTGTTGGCATCCTGTAGCATGGTGGCCTGTACAGTAGTGGAAAGTGCCCTCATGGATTTCGAGTCAAGATTACAGTGAGGGTACAGAATGCAGCACAGAACAAGTGTCACCAGAAGCACTTCGGACTCACTGGCCTTTTGAGTTGGAATTCATTTGGGGTTGTTGAACGTTCCCTAACCAACTGCTGCCAGACTTTTCACAACCCCTAATTTAATCACAAGACCCACCCTTTAGGAAGCTGCTGTCTATAAATAAGTAAATAGATTAGTAGGACTTGCCATAATAAGGAACACGATAATGGTCAAACCAGGTGCGATGGGAACCCTGGAGGAAATACCTAAACCTTAGGAGTCAGGAAAGACTTCCTGCTTCCGGGAGACAATTATTTTGACACACACACACCTTTTTTTTTTTTTCAAGACAGAATCTTGAGCTCAAGACCCTCCTGCTTCCGTCTCCCATTAACTGCACTTTTGTCAACATTCCTCACCCTTTCCCCACCCTATCCAAGCCTTGGGCTTCACCTCTAATCCTTGATTATTTTCCACTGGGAGAGTCATCTCTCAGCTCTGTGATGGCAATTCCCAAGTCAATATCCTTTCTATTTTTTCCCCTCAAACTTTTTCTCTCAGAATTCACAATAGTACTAGGAGTCGAGCACTCTCTTTGAATTGTTAAAGATTGTTTACCTTTATTTTAATTGTATGTATGTGCATGGTTTGTGTGTGTGTGTGTGTGTGTGTGTGTGTGGTGTGTGTGGTGTGTGTGTGTGTATACGGTGTACATGACCAAGAAAACCCTTATGGAATATAATTTTTGCCTTCTACTTTTACTTGGTATCTTAGAATTTCTCTTGCTGTCATAAAATACCATGGCTGCTGGGCAGCAGTGGTGCACACCTTTAATCCCAGCAAGATGCAGGTGAATCTTTGTGAGTTTGAGACTAGTCTGGTCTACAGAGTGAGCTCCTGGACAGTCAGGGCTACACAGAGAAACCCTGTCTTGAAAAGCAAAACAACTTGGAGAGGAAAGGGTTCTGTTTCAGTTTACACTTCAGATAACAGTTCATCACTGAGGGAAATCAGAACAGGAACTAAAGCAGAGGCCATAGACAGATACTGCTTACTAGCTGAGTCCCCAAGGTTTGCACAGCCTGCATTCTTACACAATCCACGACCACCAGCCCATGGGTGGCACCATCCACTGTGAGCTGGGCACTCCCACATATCAAACATTATAATCAAGAAAATAAACCACAGGCTTGCCAACAGGCTAATCTGGTAGGGGATATTCTCTATTGAGATTTCCTCTTTTACTTTTTTTTTTATATTAAATGTAGGTTTGTTTGGAAGCTGCTCTTGGGTGGGTGAGTTCATTAGCCCCAAGGATGGAGGCCAGGGAAGTTACCATGGGGAGAGAGAAGGGGAGAGGGAGAGAGAAAGGGCACAGAGAAAGAGGGAAAGAGCCTCTTTTTTTAGGTTCTGTTTTTAGATTTATTTATTTTGTTTTTATGTGTATGAGCATTTACATGCATGTGTGTATGTGAATCACATATATGCCTGGTGCCCTTAAAGATCAAATCCTCTAGAACTGGAATTACAGATGGGTGTAAGCCACTGTGTGGGTGCTAGGGACTGAACCTGTGTCTTTTGCAAGAGCAGGAAGTATTCTCAACTGGGGAGCCATCTGTCCAACACCTGAGGTTCCCCTTTCTAACTTAACTTTAGCTTGTTGTCAAGTTTTCATAAAACTAGCAAAGCATATGTGGGTTTGGGGGCTCAAACTCACATCGCCATGCAAAAGGCAAGTGCTTTCATCAGCAGAGCCATCTTGTTGGCTCTTGTATAATACTATTCCTGTGGAGATATGGAAAAAACAACCTACTCACCCAAGATAGGGCACCAATGACAGACCCACTTAAGGATACACCAAAGCCCAACTTGGTGGATCAATGAGTTTTATTGAGGTTATCTATAGGAATAAGGGTCAGGGATTACTTACAGGAGCAAAAATGGCTAAAAGACAGCTGTATCACCAAAGCCCGCCCCAGCATGAGTCATGAAAGCTAGACCTCTGGAGCACACTGCATGGAGTGCGGTCAGCTGAAGGTGTCACTTGTGGGCAGTGGGGCAGCTGGTCTCTGCCTCTTTGGGGGTCTGAACCGAGTGTAGGCAGCTCACCCGGTCTGAGAGTGTCTCTCAGCTATGCTTGTGGAGGGAGGGGTCTACTACTGTATCTAGTCAGCTTCCAGAACTTTTTGTTTGGTTGGTTAGTTGGTTTTAGTTTTTCGAGACAGGGTTTCTCTGTGTAGCCCTGGCTGTCCTGACTCATTTGTAGACCACAGGCTTGCCAACAGGCTAATCTGGTAGGGGTATATTCTCTATTGAGATTTCCTCTTTTACTTTTTTTTATAGACCTCGAAACTCAGAAATCTGCTTGCCTCTGCCTCCCAAGTGCTGGGATTAAAGGCGTGCACCACCACTGCCCAGCTGTTTCCAGAACTTCTGATGCCTTTAAGCTTAAAGAGCTTCCCTACAAGGATGGAAGGTTTTATGGCAGAGGAAAAACAGCTGCACAGTATTCAACTGGTCTTTTTGATTGGTTGGTTGGTTGGTTGGTTGGTTGGTTGGTTGGTTGGCTGGTTGGTTGGCTGGTTGGTTTGGGTGGGGTGTTTGGTTTGGTTTGGTTGATTTGGTTGGGTTGGGTTGGGTCAGGCTTTCATGCTGTAGCCCAGACTGGTCTGACTCAAGCCTCCTTCTTCAGTTTCCCAAGTGTTGGCATTGTAGAAGTGTATACTGTCATGCTCCATGGAGAAGCATTTTTCTAGAATAATTTCTACTCCCTAAATATTTTCAAATCAGCATTGGGATACTGGGGCAAGAGGATTGTGGCTTAGAGTCTGATAATAAAAACAAGGACAAGAGAGAAAGACAGGCAAGTCTATGTATACATGTGTTGGAGTATTGGGATAACTCCAACCACAGCTGTACATATTTGCCCAGGTAGCTTATGCAGATGGATATTCATAAAGGCAAAGTTGAGCTACTGAACTAGGCCAGCCTTAAAGTATCCTCGGTGGTTATCAGTTGTATTTGTTTTTGCCTTCTCTACCTATGTGTTTGTCTTTTTTTATGCATATGGGTGTTTGGCCTGCATGCACGTTTGTAGACCACAGGAAAGCCTTGTGTCCTCAGTGGTCAGAGGAGGGTATAGTACCCCTTGGAAGTAGAGTTACAGATAGAGGGTCATGAGCCACTACTGGGGTTCTGGGTATCCAACCCAGATCTCCTGAAAAAGCAGCCAGTATTCTGGCTGAGCCATCACCACACTCTGTTTGTGACCCTTTAAAGACAGTATGTCATGTAACCCAGGCAGCCCTGAGACGTGCTATGTATCTGGGAATGAATTTGCACTCATTGTCCTACCTCTGCCTCTCAAATGTTTGAGTATACAACCATAACCCGGCATCAGAAAGTGTCTGGAAAGGACAGGGAAGTTGTGAAACCAAGGGAATCTGGGGCACAGGTTTAAATGCATATATTAAGTGTGTATGAGGTTATGAGATATTTAATAGAAAAGGAGAAACAGAAGCCAGTGGGAAAGGCTCTAAAGGGAAAAAAAAATGTCTCTCCTTTCAAAATGTTGGACCTAACTGTCACAAAGAAATTTGGGAAGGGAGGCTAAGAAGTCTTTCTCAGAACCTGTCATCTCATCACAGTGATGATGGTTTCAGTGTCTTTGGAAGCCATGAATGATTGAGGCCACAGCAGCAGCAAGGAAATGAAAGATAATCTAAAGTAACAGCTTGACAGAGTCAAGAGCCACACTTAGAAGGTGCCACCAGTAACCAAATGGGGACCGGCAAACAGGAAGTCATTGCAAAAGGGAGACATTTTTACTTTTTTTAACTGGCATATAATCCTCATAACCTATTAATCAGGTGTGAGGTGATGTACACTGTACACTGGTCAGATCAGGGTAATTCACATCTTTCTATCACCTCAGAGCTTTAGCATTACTTTGGCTGGGAACATTTACAATCCTCTCTTAGCTTTTTAAAATAGTCAGTGAATGGTTGTCCCCAAAGTCACTGTGCTTCAGAACAATAGACATGATTTCTTGTGCTGGCCCCTCTTTTGTTAACCGTCCTCCCTATCCCACACCTTTCCCAGGTAATCTTGTCCTGTTCATCTTATGTCTTTGGTTTTGAGACATTCTGGCTTAAGTTTCTCCTGAGTTTTTTTTTTTTTTCTTTCTTTGTTTTTCTGATACAGGTTCTTGTTGTGTATTACAGGCTGGCCTAGACCTGACTATGTGGTGTAGGCTGACCTCAAATTGACAATCCTCCTGCACCAGCTTCAATCACAGACAGGAAGCATCATGCCCTGCTGATTCTCTATTCTTTGGGATCAAGATTTGGTTGGTTGGTTTGTTTGTTTGTTTGTTTGTTTGTTTTGTGGAACAGATTTCTCTGTGTAGCCCTGGCTGTTCTGGAACTCACTTTGGAGATGAAGCTGGCCTCGTACTCAGAGATCCACCTGCCTCTGCCTCCTGAGTGCTGAGATTAAAAGTGTGTGCCTGACAACTTTGATATCATGCAGTCCCATTGATTGGGGCTAAACAGTAACTAATCTGATAAATTATTATACACTACACAAATGACATAAGCAAAATAAAAGATACCTGGATTAAAGAAGTGGCTCAGTGATTAAGAGTACTGACTGCTCTTTCCAGAGGATTCAGGTTTGATTTCAGCACTCACATGGTAGTGCCTCACAACCATTTGTAATTGTAACTCCAGTTCCAGGGGAATCCAGCACCTTATTCTAGCCTCTATGGGTACCAGGCACATGTGGAACACAGATATATAGGCAGGAAAAGATAGACATAAAATATTGTTTTAAAAGACCGATACAGAGCTGAGTAGTAGTGTGGGGCACTCCTTTGATCCTGGCACTTAGGAGGCAGAGTTTGAGGCCAGCCTGATCTACCTAATGAGTTCCAGAACAGCCAGGCTACAAAGAGCAACCTGTCTCAAAAAAAAAAATACAAAGATCCCCATCTTGCTCTTTTATAGCCACCTCTGCCCCTTCTTTAACTCTACAGTCATTGAAATTTGAATCAAGCAGCACATGACCTTTGGGAGATGGCTTTGTCTATTTGTTTTATGTCAGAGATTGAATCCAGGGCCTTGCTCATGTTAGACATGTTCTCTGCCACTGTGCTACATCCCAGCTCAGGACTGGCTTTTCCATGCAGCCTGATTGTCTGGGCTCCACTGAAGTCATTGTGTGTATCGGTCGTTTGTTCTTTTATCATACTGAGCCGGATAATGTGAGTGCACCACCACAGTCTGTTCAAGCATCCACCCCGTGAGGAACATGTATGCTTCCAGTTTGTGGTGACTGAGAGTAAAACTTTTATGGTCTATAAACATGCATGATTTTGTTTATGTGCCTATAAAATCTATGGCTCACAAATGAGAGAAAACATGCAGGATTTCTCTAAGTCTGGCTTATACTTCCACTTTGCTTCTCTGTTGCTGGATAAAACTCTAACCCAAAGCAACTTAGAAGAAAGAGGGTTTATTACTTTCCAGTTGCAGTCCTTCATTAAGGGATGTCAGGGCAGGAACCTGAAGGCAGGAACTGAAACATAGGCCAAGGAGGGGTGCTGCTTAACTGGATTGTTTCCCATGGTTTGCTCAGACCTGCTTTCTTATATAGCCCAAGACTATTAGCCAAGGCATGGCACTGCCCATAAAGGGCTTGGCCTTCCCTTATGAATCAACAATCAGGAAATACCCCACAGGCCAGGGACTGATGCAATCAACTGAATTGAGATTTCCCTTCTTCCCAAGTATGTCTGCATTTGTATGAAGTTGACAAAAAATAACTATGACAGCTTAATACAAGGATCTCAAGTCCATTTCCTACAAAAGAAAAGAGCCTGGGTGGTGGTGGCGTACACCTTTAATCCCAGCACTTGGGAGGCAGAGGCAGGCGGATTTCTGAGTTCGAGGCCAACCTGGTCTACAGAGTGAGTTCCAGGACAGCCAGGGCTACACAGAGAAACCCTGTCTCGAAAAACCAAAAAAAAAAAAAGAAAAAAGAAAAAACAGAAAAGAAAAGAAATAGACAGTTTATTCTTCATGGTTGAACAAAAGCTTTCATATGTGTACATTACCACATTTTTCTTTTTAATTTTTCTTTTAATTTTTAAGATTGTGTGTGTGTGTGTGTTTTGTGTGTGTGTGTGTGTGTGTGTGTGGTGAGTGTAGGTGTTCACAAGGCCAGAAGAGAGTGTCAGATTCCCTGGAGCTGGAGCTAATTAGCTATTGTGAGCCACCCCAGTGTGAGTGCTGGGAACTGGAACTCTGGTCCACTGGAAGAAACAGCAAGTACTCTCAAACCACTTATGCCATTTCTCACAGCCTCCATATCATAGTTTCTTTATTCAATCTACTGAAAGATATCTAAACTTATTCCTTAGTTTGTGTATTGGAAATAGTGCAGCAATAAAGTTGAATGCCCGGGGCTGGAGAGATGACTTAGCAGCTAAGAGCACTGATTGCTCTTCCAATGGACCCAGGTTCAATTCCAAACACCCACATGGTGGCTCACAACCATCTGTAACTTGTAGTGGGAGATATTTAAATCTCCAACCAAAATAGGACCAGTCAATGAAAAACACAACTCAGTAATTATGAAATATTATTCTGTAAGCGTAAGATTGGCAGATTACCCCTACACTACTCTGTTCCCCAGCTATGAGACCCATATAACTTGAGGATTTTCCAGACCCTGCGTCTGTCCTACCTCCTGCTTCCCCGTTGTCCTCATCCTTCGTTTGTCTTCCTTCTCCATTGTCCTCCTCCAGTCGTCCTCCCCTCTGCTCTCTTCCCACCAACCTTTCTTTCTCCATTTTCCCCTTCCTCTGCCCAATCACTGGCTCAGCCTTTATTTTACAAATTAAGATGGGCAGAAGGTTCACTAGAAATCCTCTGTGTAATGACTCATAACAGCTCCTCTGCAGCCTCCACAGGAAAAGGGAATTAGTATCAAAATACCAAGGCCAGGGCTATCCACAACAGTAACTATTTCCAAGAAATCTGGCACCCTCTTTTAATCTCTACGGACACCAGGAACACATGTGGTATACATAAATTCCTGCAGCCAAAACACTCCATTACATAAAATAAGTAAAACCTTCTAAAAAGATAGGTGCACAAGTTTTCTCTGTAGTAAGCTGATTTTTGGAGTCCTTCAGGTATATGTGTAGGAGCTATATAGCTGGGTCATATGGTAGTTCCTTTTTAGGTTTTGTTTTGTTGAAACAGGACTTTCTCTGTTTAACCCTGGCTGTCCTGTAACTTGCTGTTTAGACTAGGCTGGCCTCAAATTCAGAGATTCTCTGCTCCTGAGTAACTGTATTAAAGGCATGCACCACCATTGCACAGCCCATTTTTAGTGGTTTGTTTGTTTGTTTAATTTTGTTTTTTTTTTAAGAGCCTCTATAAATGTCTATAGAAGCCATTACTGTGTACGAAGAATATGTGCTAATTTTTAAAGGGGCTTGGAGTGATTGCACAATGATAAAGTTCTTCCTGTGTAAGCATGAAGATATGAGTTGAGATCCTGGAGGGCAGAACCAGTGGGTCCTGGAGTTCCCCAGCTAGACAAGCCTAACTAAACAATGAGCTCCAGGGTCAGTGAGAGACCCTTACTCAAGAGAACAAAGTAAAGTGTGATAGAATAGTGTACTCACACCACACACACACACACCACAGTGAAGCCAAACATGGAAGAAGGGGATGTCTATGATCTCAGAATTCCAGGGTGGCTGACTGAGGCATAGAATTGCTGAGATCTGGAGGACAGGTTGGGCTACATTCCAAGACCTTGTCTCAACAGATGAAAACTTGCTAGGAGCACTTATTGCCAAGTTGTTGTTTCTCTGGGATTAGAGCTCAGCAGTGCCTTGACAATCATGTGGTGCCGCATGCTTTCAGAAACTGCTGGACTTTAGGGTAGAAGTGCCATTGTACATTCCACCAGCTAGGAAAGACTGCTGCTCGTGCTTCCTACTGTCACTCCATGTGGTATGGTCACTAAACTGTTTTACTGTCCTGACAAGGAGTAGTGATGTTTCATTGTTATTTAGGCTTTTATCTGTTTCTTTTTGGTTTCTGAAGACAAGGTCTCTTGTAGCCAGGCTGACCTTAAACTTGTTCTTAGCAAAGGATGACCTTGGATTTCTGATCCTCCTGCCCCCATCTCCACGCAAACACTGTACTGTGGTGACTACATCCTCAGCGATGTCGATTTTAGACTTTTGAGTTATTCATTTATTTCAATCTAACTGCCAAAGCCAACAAGATACTTTCAAGTCTCTCTCTCTCTCTCTCTCTCTCTCTCTCTCTTATTTTTTCAAATATTTTTTGTTATCTTCGTTATCTGTGTGTAGACCCGTGTGTCTGTGTGAATGTATGTCTTGTGTGTTCAGTTGCCTCCTGAGGTCAGAAGAGGGCATCAGATCCATTGGAAATAGAAATTTGGGTTGAGTGCTGCCCAATACAGGTATTAGACACCAAACTTGCATCCTCTGGAAGAGCAGGGTGTGCTCTTAACTGCTAAAGCATCACTTTCAGCCCTAAATACCTTTAGATGGTGATTATTATTATGTAGATAGCATACGAGTGCACTTACACACTTGAATACCAGTGCTCCTGTGGAGAAAATTTTTTAGATGTTGCTCATTCCACCATAGGTGAACTTGGAAAAGCTGGAGCGCTAATCTACCAACAAAGGGTAAAGGGAGAATAGAGACTCCAACCCTTTCCAGACTATTATGCTGTAAAACTGGTTTCTGAGATGAGGTCTTTTGTAACCCAGGCTGACCTTGTTAATGTAGCAAAGGATTGCCTTGAATTCCAGCTTTCCAGGGGAGGTCACATGGGGAATTGAGACTTCCAGCTTCGTTAGTAATAAGGTGACCCTTTCCTTCCCTCACGAGAGAGCATCCACTGGAGTATTGTTGCTTTGCTATTGCCCACCAGTAACAAGGCCACTATTCTCCACATTCTGTATGTCAGGAGGTGAGAGGTCTCATAGGAAACCTATGTATGGAGCTCCTCCTATCCACCCAGTAGTAAGGAGGACGCTTCCAATGTGGCTATCAGTGGAGGCTAAATGGGGAATCCGAGACTTCTATTCCTAAAGGCAATAATAAAGTGGTACTCCGTTGCTCCACTTCCCTTACTGAAACAGTCAGAGAAAGCCAGCTAAACTCAAGACTTCGATAAGAGCTCCCACAAAGAAACTTCAGTAAAAAAATAATATAAGAATGGCAAATAAACACTGCAAACATGCTAAACACCAATAGACACACATTAAAACGACACTGGCAGGGCAATGCAGGATAGCTCAGTCGGTAGAAGTATTTTCTATGCAAGCCCGGGTCAACATCAGAAACTCAAGGTGGGAGAAGAGGATCTTCCCAATGTTGCAAGGGTTATAATGTAAGTAAGGTGAAGCATCTAGTATGGAAAGCCGACCTAGAGTCCATAGAAGATGTTGCCATTTGGTACTGTTTACTATGACTGCTGTAAATGATAAAACATTGTGTGGAGGAACCTGATAAGATTCCTCACACCGAGTAAGTGTTAGTTCCCTTCCGTCCTCCCTCCTCTAGGAACAATGGGAGTCAACATCAATGGGTAACTGTTCCGGAGGTTGGCAGAAGAATGGACGGAAGCTTGTATGGAAGAGTGGCTGTATCTTGGTGTCCTTATCAGAGCCTCTGAGATTTGACAGGGTCAGCTACCCTTGCCTTCCTGCAGCTCCTATGCAGGCCTTAGTGGATCAGAATAGGCTCCTGATAGGAAAAGCACGTGCTTCCGAATAGATTGGGGCCTGAATTGCCCTTGAACTTGAACAATGTTCAGCTTTCTTGGTATGCTGAAATAAATGTCCCAGAAAGATCCAGGCAAGCAGAGCTATAGTCTTCCTAGCTTTATTTCTCTGAATGTTTTTCTCTTTTTGGCCAACAGTATTGATTACTGTACCCAATCATGTTTCAGTGAGACCCCAAGGTGATCCCCAGATCCTAATTTGGATGATAGTCACTTAATGTCTAAAATGCAGTTTGAAATAATGTTTATTTTCAAACTGTGTCACACACACACCTATGAGAAGAAGGAAACAGTGTTGTAAAATTAAGTTGCACCAGGGCATTAGAAATCTCCTGAGTTTGGGAATCAGCTACCTAATAATTGGACATAACTCATGAACTTGTTCTACTGCAGAGAAAAATGCTCCGCTACAGGATTTATGGCGTTGCCCTACTCTCTGCAGACAGCAGAGGGCCTCATTAGCACAAACTCAACGTCTCTGGCAAATACATGAAAAGGGAAGTTAGCCAAGGTTCTGAAGCTCAGTAAAACTTTAACAGAACTGGGCAAGAAAACTGACTGGTCAGCTCAATTCCGTTTAGGAAAAAAAGAAAGGACAAGGGGGTTGTACAGAACGTTCTCATTGTTCCCCTCTTTGTGGTTGAAAATTCTTCTAAAATCTCCAAATTGTTCTTACTACCTCAGCTAGTCATCGGGATCCTGGGCAGAGTTGCTAGGTTTGGAAACTAAAGCTACAGAACTTACAGATAATGACACTGAACATTATCTAAATGTAATGTTCTCAAAGACAGGAAGAAAAAAGAAGACTAACTAGGGACTTTGGGACTTCAGTATGTGGCCACCTCGGGTTCTCTTTTTGCTTCATATATCTTGGCTTGGGTGCTAGACAGGTTTCCAGATGTGCCAACAGAAGAATGTGGACCAGAATCCAGCTTCTCTAGGCAAAGGATCAAGAAAGAGGCGCCCTGGCAAGACAGAACACTTTCAACACGACTGCTTTGCTGCAGCCAAGCAGCACAGAGACAAATGGCCCCAACTTATCCAGGCCAGCATGGATGGAATGACAAACCAAGATTTCCATTCTGGTCAGGAAGCTAGGATCTGTTCTTCCACCTGCACAAAGATTTAGACAAAGGCATTGTATGGGGGTAGTTTTTAAGTAGCAAGGCCAGGCAACACCCATACTAACATTATCTTTGCTGGGTTTTTTTTTTCCCTGAAATGCATTTAACATGGGCCCTCCTGGTTTCCCTGGGTTCTCCTAATTTTGAGTGAATTCTGATCCTGAGCCTGAAGTCTAGGGATCTGCCACCACTCCAAGCCCGGACAAGGAAATGGAAAGAAGTCTCTCTGGAGGCACACCGAGCGGTGAGTCCCTGGGTCTCCACCTTCATGGCTGCTTTGTAAAATGCAATGCACATGCATGTGTTGCTCCCTCTTGCTCATCCATCGTAAAAATCAATTATGGGAAGAACAGCAACAATAAAAGCAGCTCAAGTCCTGTGTCTTCTCCAAGGAAGACTGCTGAGGTAAATGTCTCTAGCAGGGTTACTATGTGGAGTAAATGAGATAAAGCAAAAAAATGTTTAAAGCCCATTCATGGCCAGAGTTGCTTGATAAATATTGCTTTGCTTCCTTCTTATTGTAGCCCCAGACTTTTCTGGAACATTTTTTTTCCATTGAAAATTCATACACTATATTCTGATCACAATTTTCTCTCTCCCATCTCCTCCAAGATCTTCTTTCAGAACTTTTGATCAGCTTACCTTCTGAGTGTGGGGTCTCAGATCATCACAGAGGTGAGCCACACCAATGGGACACTAAGTTCTCTCTCTCCCTCCCTCTCTCCTTCTACCTCTCTGTCCCTCCCTCTCCCTCTCTCTCACCCTCTCTCCCTGTCTCCTCTCTCCTCCTCCCCTTACTCAACAAAAATCTCACCACGAAGTCCAGACTGGTTTTGAATTCACAATCATCCTGCTTCAATGTCCTAAGCATGCCTGACAGCCTGTCTCACTTCCTTTCCTTATTTGAACATCAAAGCTAATATTTGAACATCTTCGCCCTGCCTGCAGCCCAGGGACAAAATGCCTCTGACCCTCTGACCCTTGAATGCCATTATTATTTAAATGATTAATCAATGCTCTTATTGACAAAAAGATAAACCATGCTTAATGAAATCCAGGCAATGTGAGCTGGGGTGAAAAGGAACTCTCTCTCTTTCTCTCTCCCCTGTCCCAGGACACAGTTCTCTACTTCCTCTCCATCCAGGCAACCACTATTGCCAATTTATTCTTCCAGAGACATTGTATGTGTTTGTGTGTGCCTATATATAACCTTTTCCCACCCATGTGAGCACTAGATTCCCTGTTCTGTACCTCCACATGCTATTTTTAGTTTCTAACGGCCTGGGTTTTTTTGGGATACTGACCAGCGGCTGATCCTAAGGGCCCTTATGAAAAACAGCCCTTTGAAACTTGCTGCTGCCGCTATTGGAAGGATGTTGTCAAGGATGTTGTTCATTGTATCCCACAGCATCCTCTCCGAGGCCCCTGGGAGGAATTCCTGTCTGATCTCAGGACTGAGAACAGTTGCCCTTCTGAGCAATTAGGTTTGTTTTTTATCTCCTGGACATTGTGAATTGTGTGACAGCAAGGTTCCCCTTTCCTGTTGGCTGCTAGAAAGCTTAAAACCAACTTTTGGGCCCACCCTTTGTGGCAGCATGGTATGCATTTGGAGCCTTGTGCTTGGCTGTGCTCTGAGTTCACCTCCTAGTTTCCGCCCTTTAATTTATGCCATATCATGTGTGTCCTTATAAGGTATCTGAAATACTTTATGAAGGCTGATGAGGTTGGATAATGAAATGACTGCCTGACTGTTCACTCACTGCCTCCATTAGCTACGTTCCTCTCCGTTAACCCCACAATATCTTTCTAGCAGTTTCTTCACACTCCCCTCTGGCTGGCTCAGCTATGATATCTCCCCTCCAAATTTTATCTCAATTGTCATTTACTACTTTGAGGCTTTGATGAGAATATTATGTTTGTCACTGTCCCCTCCCTACCCCTGTATCCACTTCCACATTCATTGTGCACAATTGTGCACATTCTAGAACAGAGACTCTTGGGCTTCGATCTACATTAGGATCATTTTTAAAATTTTGCTTTGCCGGGCGGTGGTGGCGCACGCCTTTAATCCCAGCACTTGGGAGGCAGAGGCAGGCGGATTTCTGAGTTCAAGGCCAGCCTGGTCTACAGAGTGAGTTCCAGGACAGCCAGGACCAGAGAACCCTGTCTCGAAAAACCAAAAAAAAAAAAAAAATTTTTTGCTTAAAGACCTAGAGGAGTGTTTTGCTTGCATGCATGTCTATGCACCACATGTGAGCCTGTTGCCCACAGAAGTCAGAAGATAACGTCAGATCCCCTAGAACTAGAGTTATGGATGATATGAGCTGCATTGTGGTTGTTGGGAATTAAATCCAGGTCCTCTGGAAAAAGCAGGTGCTCAGAACTGCTGAGCCATCCCTCTAGCACCCAACTGATTAGAATCACTTACCATCCACCCAAGGTTGAAGGTTACAGCCTGTAGCCAGGCCAGCAGTGGATAAGGCAAGCAATGTGAAGCTGGGTCAAGCTTCCACAGATTGCTGATGAGATGGCCTTTTTTTTTCTTCTTAAATTCCTAGCCCATAAGCATTTAATACCCAGGATGGAAATGCCAGTCCTTGGAAGGTGGAAGCAGAAGGATCACAGGTTTCCAGGTCAGCCTGAATTTCATAACAAGAATCTTTCCAAAAGAACAACCCTGAGACAAATGTTTGAAAGAAGCTGTATTTCAAGGAAAACATTCTCTTAAAGTTAGAAGGATGAAAAAAAAAAAAAACCCAAAGTACTCTGCAGAAAAGAGGATGAATTAATCCCAGCACTTGGGAGGCAGAGGCAGGCGGATTTCTGAGTTCAAGGCCAGCCTGGTCTACAGAGTGAGTTCCAGGACAGGCCGGGCTACACAGAGAAACCCTGTCTCGAAAAACCAAAAAAAAAAAAAAAAAAAGGAAAGAGGATGAAGATCCTGTAGAAAAATTAGGATTTCTGTCTGTCCCAGGACCTATCACTGAGCAGCAAGGCAATATCTATTAATTTCTTTCTGTCCCTGGTCCTTGGGGTTTTAAAAAAAGATTTTATTTATTTATTTCATGTATATGAGTACACTGTAGCTGTCTTCAGACTCACCAGAAGAGGGCATTGGATGCCACTACAACATGGTTCCGAGCCACTGTGTAGTTGCTAAGAACTGAATTCAGGACGTCTGGAAGAGCAGTTAGTGCTCTTAACCACTGAGCCATGTCTCTCTAGCTCTGGTCCGTACCATTCTTTGGGTTTTTGAGATAGGGTCTCATGTAACCCCGGCTGCTCTCGAACTCAGAGGAATCAAGGCTGACCATCTGATCCTCCTGTTTTCCACCTCCCATGTTCTGGTATTGCAGCATGCAGCACCATGTCCTGTAGTCCCTACCAATTCTTTATGATCTCTAGCCATTCCTGCCTGGGCCCTGCTCTGAGGAGAGTGAGCTCCCAAGCTTCATCTGTTTGCAAGGTCAAGCTCCAAACAATTGCATGATTTTGCTTCTTGACCGTAGAAGGGAGCTTTGTGCAATTATAAATTTTCCAAACTGGTAACCTCTCCCCGATCCAAATGCAAGTTGAAGTTTAAGGGAAGGCCAGCTCCAGGCTCTGATAGGACCAACCACTAGCTGTTTGCTTTGTCCTTCGGAGGTGCCAACAGCATTAGTAGCAGTAAATGGAATGACTCACATGAAGCAGTTCCGCTGTTTGCCTGTTAATAGCCACCAGCTACATTAGAGACTGACGGTGCTCAGAAGTTAGAGGATAACAGCAACCTTTCCCTCTATCTACAGGATCTCTCTATGTAGCTCTGGTTGGCTTTGTACCTGCTGTGGTAGCTCAGGCCACCCTCAGACTCCCAGGATTCCTTCCACTTCAGCTTCCCTCAGCTGAGATTGCAGGAATGAACCTCTATACTAAGAAAATTGGCTTTTTAAAATTTTCTCTTGCGTGTGCATGCACATGGTGCGTGTGTGTGTGTGTGTGTGTGTGTGTGTATGTGTGAGAGAGAGACAGAGAGAGACAGAGAGAGAGAGAGAGAGAGGAGAGAGAGAGAGAGGAGAGAGAGAGTATAAGGAGTACATGACATCAGAAGAGAATCTATTGGGGTCGGTTCTTTCCTTCTAACATGTGGATTTCAGGGATCAAAGTCATAGCATCACACTTTAGTGCCATCTTGCCAACCTGCAAGTTTTATTTTAAATTGATATATTTTTTTGTTGGACTTGGTGGCATACACTTGAAATCCTAGCACTTAGACAGTGGACAAAGGAAGATCAGGAGTTCAGTTCAAACCTAACCTGGGCCTCATGGGAAACCTTATCTGGTTTAAAAAAAAAAAAAAGAAAGCAAAAAAGATATATTTTGGAATGCAAGCACCTCTCAAACTTACAAAATCTAGTAAATACATGAAAATACTCAATATCCTTATTCATCAGGGAAATGTTAACCAAAACTACATTGAGGTCCTGCCTCAGTCTAATGACAATGACGGTTATCAGGAAAGTCGGCTGAAAAGATAGCTCAGTCAGGAAAGCATTTTCCTTGCATGTACAAGGACCTGAGTTCAATTCCCAAAACCCAAGTTCTTTTTTCTAAGCCGTATTCTAGAGATGAAGAGGTGGAGACAGGCAGATCCCTGAGGCTCGCTAGCCCCCAGGTAGGCTTGCTTGATGAGCTCCAATGAGGGACCTTGTCTCAAAAAAAAAACCTGCAGACAATGACACCAACTAGAGAAGTGACTCTCATGATTATCCTCTGGCTTCTACATTCACCCATCAGTACACACATTTGTGCAGCACACCACACACACACATACACACACACACACACACACACTTGAAAGAAAAAAAAAAGAGAGAGAATGCTAGCCACGATGCAGGAAGGGGGAATATAAATTCAGGACAGCCACTCGAGAAATCAGTATGGAGGTTACTTAAAAAACAAAACTAAAGCTGCCATGTGATCCAGGTACTGTTCTCTTTGTAATATACTAGAGGGACTTGTAGGTCAGCATACTACAGTAAAGCTCGCATGTCCATGTTTTACTGGGGAATATTTACCATGGCCAAGTCACAGAATCAGTCTAGGAGTCATCAGCAGATACATGGATAAAGGAACTGTGTGTGTGTGTGTGTGTGTGTGTGTGTGTGAAGAGAGAGAGAGAGAGAGAGAGAGAGAGAGAGAGAAAGAGAGAGAGAGAGAGAGAGAGATTTTTATTCAGTCATAGAGAAGAACAAAATCATGTCATGTGTGGTCAGACAAACCGATGGCACTGAAGATCATGTTAGATGAAGTAAGCCAGACTCAGAAAGGCAAATGTTCAATGTTTTCATCTCTCATGTGTAGAAGTTAGAAATCTGGAAGCAGCCGGGCGGTGGTGGCACATGCTTTAATCCCAGCACTTGGGAGGCAGAGGCAGGTGGATTTCTGAGTATGAGGCCAGCCTGGCCTACAGAGTGAGTTCCAGGACAGCCAGGGCTACACAGAGAAACCCTGTCTCAAAAAAAAAAAAGTGCAGAAAGGAGAGAAGTGGATTCAGATAGCTTGTGTTTATTGGGCATAGGAATGTGCTGGTCCTTTCCAAAGCACTTCAGATGGATGAATCCATTCCTCACCATGACGCAATGGGGTTAGGCTCATTCTAGTAAACAGCTAGGGAGCCCCTCCCCAAATTCAACCTGCTCTATATTCCTTGGATAATTTTGCCTCCCAAAAGAAAAGAAAACCTTGCAGAAACAATGCTCCTCCTGCTGCTGTCCCATCCTCTCCTTGTTGGCAACTGCAAACAGGAAGTTGGCAGTTAGTGTGGGGCTTCGTATGCGTTCGTACAGTTAGCACACAGTGTATATACTCTGTAACGACTCCATGGCTTTATTTTTGCTTTGTTTCTAAAGAGATTGCTTTTCAATATTTTTTTTTATTGTGTGTACATGTGTGTGTCCATGTGCACCGGTGAGTACAGGTATGGAGCACAGTATTGAATTCCATGGAATTTGGGAGTTATGAGCAGCTGTCAGCTGGGAAGTAAGCTAAGGTCCTCACGCCACTGAACTATCTCTTTAGCCCCTTTGATTTGTTTGTTTGTTGTAGTTTTTATTTCTTTTCTGAGACAGGGTTTCTCTGTGTAGCCCTGGCTATCCTGGAACTCAGAGATCCACCTGCCTCTGCCTCCCTAGTGCTAGGATTAAAGGTATGCAGCACCACTGCCTGGCTCCCTGTGCTAGTTTAAAAACAGTGCCATATTATGGATGCCAGGCTGGTGGTACACTCATGAGCATTCTGCTCTCAAGTAGCAGGTGTTGGGATTACATGAGTGCTTCATCACTGGACGGTGGCATTTGTGGAACTTTAAAGGTTCTAAATTTCAAATGGTAAATAAATTAACTTAAACAAGTGTCATCATAATGTCTGTTCCATTTAAAAACAAAAAATAAGTGATTACTTTCTCAGCAAAACAAAAGGCCCATTCGTGAATAAGTTTGTGTCTTGTTGGAAAGGGTTGACCTAATTCACACAGTCAGTTTCCAGATAGGACATCAACGATTAGGTCCCACCCAGACTCACTGTAAAGCTGCAACTTTTCTCCCTCTCTTGGGTTCCAGCTATCTTCTCACTCATCTTTCGGTGGACTAGCTTTATTTATTTTGGAATGGCACCAAGCTCCTTTTGGGCTGCCTGCCAGAACCTTCTTCAATTTCATTATTTTAACTTTTATTTCATTATTTTTATATGGAGGGGTGTTTGGCATGTGTGCCTATGTAACCTTTTATATCTGGTACCCAACAAGGCCAAAAGAGCATGTTGGATTCCCTGGCACTAGAGTTACAACTGTGGTGACCCTCCATGTGGGTGCTGGGAATTGAACCCGCGTCCTCTTGAAGATCAGCCAGCGCTCTTAACTGCTGTTCTATCTCTCTAGCTCCGCCTTCCTTCTTTTCTGGACCACACCCCCCAAGTACTTATATGTTTATCACCACCTCAACCATCTTTCCAATTAGCTCATCACTCCTCAGCTCTTTTACGTTTTACCTAGTTAATGATTGGCTCACAGATAAGAACATACAGCCTAGATTTTCTTCCTGCGTTCCAGACCTATCCATCTGCGTGCCTGACTGGGTGTTTTCAAACTTACCTTCCTATCGGAAACAAAAAGAGTTTCTCTATGCACACAGTTTCCATGGATTCAGTTTAAAAAAAAAAAAAAAAGTTCATTTTCCAGTGCATTTAATTTGGATCCTGTCCCCATTGCTTCACCAATATTATTCTCATCAATGGCCCTCCAGTTGACTAACCCCAAGGATCAATGATCTGCCCTCAACTTACTAGGTTTCTGGGCCCTGTTAGTTACTCATCCCTTGAAACTTCCCTCTCCATTTTCTAAACCTTTTGTTTGTGGTGCTGGGGCCCCACACAGCTATATAAGCACTCTACCATTGACTTATGTCCCTGGGCCTCCTTTTAGGTTTTTTTGTTTGTTTTATTTTGATTTTCGGTTTTTTTGTTTGTTTTGTTTGTTTGTTGTTTGTTTTCTTTTTTGGTTTTTCGAGACAGGGGTTCTCTGTATAGCCCTGGCTGTCCTGGAACTCACTCTGTAGACCAGGCTGGCCTTGAACTCAGATATCTGCCTGCCTCTGCCTCCCAAGTGCTGGGATTGAAGGTGTGCGCCACCACTGCCCGGCTTTATTTTGATTTTCTTTTTTCTTTTTTTTTTTTTTTTTTGGTTTTTCGAGACAGGGTTTCTCTGTGTAGCCCTGGCTGTCCTGGAACTCACTCTGTAGACCAGGCTGGCCTCGAACTCAGAAATCCACCTGCCTCTGCCTCCCAAGTGCTGGGATTAAAGGCGTGCGCCACCACCGCCTGGCTATTTTGATTTTCAAGTTTCAATTTTTGTGTATGAGTGTTTTGTCTGCCTATCTGTAATGTGCACTACATGTATGACTTGTGCCCTTGGAGGCCAGAAGAGGGTGTCTAATCCCCTGCAACTGGAGTTAAGGATTGATGTTTATAAAATATAGAGAGAGGGGAGCTATTATGTTCTATGGAGGTGGGGGGAGTTATGGGGGGAGGGGGTGTCTCCGTGGGCCCATGCTGAGGCATCCCTTCCCCCTGAGGGAATAGAGTTTATTCAGGGCATGGGGAGGGGAGTTAAGAGGGTAGTAGAGGCAGAGAGAATAGAAAAGTAGAGGAATAGAGGCTGGCCATGAGCACATGGAGAGACGGGGGAAAGGAACGGGGAACCTGAAAAGGGACAGAGCAGCAGCAAGAAGGCAAGAAATCAAGAGAGGAAGGAGGGGGCAAGCAGCCCCTTTTATAGTGGGTCAGGCCTACCTGGCTGTTGCCAGGTTACTGTGAGGCGGAGCTTAGACAGAATGCTAACAGGGATAGCTGAACCACTAGGGTACTGGTAATGAAAAGCAAGTGCTCTTAATGTCCGAGCCATCTCTCTAGCCTCTTCTTTTAGTTTTTTTTTTTTTTTTTTTTCCTCTATTAAATTGTAAACTTGGTTCTCACTCTGTAGTCCGGGTAGTCTTCAACTTGTGGTTCTTCTGGGTCAGTTTTGCAAGTAGCTGGAATTACAGACCTGCTCCACCAGACTTAGCTAGGATCCTAGTTTTCCTGACTCATGACCTGTTCCTCCTCTGTCTCTTTCATTAGAATTACTTAATGTTTCTGATTTCTAAACATTTGTGTGTGCCTCCCTGCACTCAAACCTTCATCTAGCTCAGTCAGGTTGCTTGCTGATTAAATCCACTCCCCCATGTGCTTTCTCAACCCCAGACTCCCAGAGTCAGCTATTTACATGCTGTTTCCACTGGGGGTATGTCGTCATGTGAGAACAAAACCAAACTGAAGTTCACACCCAAATTCGACTTCCCATCCCAGGAAATGGCACTCACCAAATGTCCCTAATCAGACATCTAGAAATATCCTTGGCATCTCCCACTTACAGGATCCACTCCATCTCCAAGTCCTGCCAATTCTACTCCAACCGGATGTGGTAGCTAATGCTTATAATCCCAGCAGCGCTGAGGCAAGATGGCTAGAGGATTGTCTCAAAATCAAGGCTACCCTGTGCTACACAGAGAGCTCAAGACTACTCTGGGATACATGGTGGGACTCTATCTCAGAAATAAAATATAAGCATCACCCGGTTCCTGTTAGTTCACAGCATGGTGCAGCTTTCCTACCTAAGCCACCATGTTCTCTTTCCTGGACTTCCAGTTGGTTTTTCTACATCCTCTGTTTCAAAAATGAGGTTCTGAATTTGTAAATTTAGATTTATTTTCTTATTTTACACAGATGAGTGTTTTGCCTGCATGTATGTATACCTGGGTACCTTGTGTGTCCTGGTGCTGGCAATGGCCAGAAGATGTCAGATCCCCCTGGAACTGGATAGTTACAGGCCATTGCGCGCCAACATGTGGGTCCTGGGAACCAAACCCAGGTCCTCTTCAAGAGCAACAGGTACTCTTAAATACCGAGCCAACTCCTCAGCCTCTGTCTAATCTTCATCTGTCAGTCATACACACAAAATAATGTCAACTCCCATCCTCAAATCCTTTAGTGTGCACCCATTGCCTACTATAGTCATTTTCTGTGCTTATTTTATTTTGTTTTATTGTAGTGTATTGTGCAGTGCTGGAGATTGACAGGGCCTCAGGAATATGAGGCATGTGCTCTACTATTTAGTTATATCCCCAATAGAATATTCATTTTCAAACCTATGTGAAGATAGGGTGTTTTAAACAATACAAATTTTAGGTTTTCAAAAGACCAAATTTCGAGGCCAGCCTGGTCTACAGAGTGAGTTCCAGGACAGCCAGGACTACACAGAGAAACCCTGTCTCGAAAAACCTAAAAAAAAAAAAGGCCAAATTTATAGACACAGACAAAAGCTGAAGCTTTTCTACTTGGAGAAATGCCCAAGTCCTGCAGCCTCCTCTGCTCCATCCCTTGACCCCTGCTCACCCCTTCCTTCACTCTTGCTACTGGCAGCTACTAGAGGAGTTCCCAGAGGCAGCTCTGTTGAACTGGAATTCTTCAGCGGGGAACACAGCTGAAAAACTGCAAGACACATTTCAAACTCTTACAAAACAGAGGAAACAATAACAAGGATCTTGCTCGTGCTCTGGACCTCCATTCTTAGCTGTGTGGTGTCTGCTAAACCACCTCACTGTATTCCCTAGGCTGCAACTGCAGCCATCCAACAGCATCGCCCTTAACAACCCTCCAACACCAGTTTTAGCCTTTAGTCCATAAACTTCCTGTTCCCTCCCTGTCAAGCCTTCGGTCCCAGATCATGACCATAAAAGTCAAAAACAGCCTTGAAAGTCTTCCTTGACTCCTCTAGAAGGATTTTTTGGACACTGAGCAGTGGGGGTTGGGGATGGGGTGGGGTGGAGCCTTCGGACTATCGCATTATCTTCTTCCGGATGCCTCAAGGGCAGCCATCTTATTTTGCTTATCTCTGTGTACCACAGAGCCTAGTTTGTAACAGGTGCCCAATCAATGCTTGGAGAATAGCCCAGTAAGACTGAAGCGAGATGGTCTCGACACTATTAATAGACCCTATTAATATGGCATTTTAACCAACAGGACACACGCACTAGATACGGCTATCTGTAAAGATAAGCACGAAATACACTGTCTGGTTTCTTGTTTCCTAGCATAAACAATGTATCCCCTCTGTGACAGGTTCCTGAGCGGAAAGGGAGGTTTCTCAGAGCCAGCTGCTGCCGGCAGCTTTCTAGAGTCAAGTTTGGCCCTTAATGGGAGCCCAACATTACCACTAAGTTATGGAATGCACTGTATTGTATTGTAATGTACTGGCTGCATGCGGGAGCAGACCAAGGTCTATGTTCTTTGTACTGTTTACACTAGCTTAGCCAAACTGTTTCACTCCTCGGTGGGAGAGTTGTCCTAGGAAGGCCATCAGTACTAGGGTGGGCAGTAGAGAAGTAAGCCCACATATTCAACCTCAGTCCTCCGTGGAAAAGCTACTGAGTTAGCTTCTGGGATCACCTTCATGAGTTTTATCAGACATCAAGCAAAACTTACAGAGAAGTCTGTTTCCCATTTCTTTACAGTTTCTTCTGCACCAGACCCTTCACTGATGGCCCCATGCTTGTCATTTAGTCCTCAAAGCTGCTTAGGGTAGGTATCTTGACTATGATTCTCATTTTCTAATGGAAAAACTGAGGCCTGACCAAATCATGTGGACTTACCTGACCTTACACAAAAAGAGAAGCAGGATCCGGGAGACAGGGAGGAGGGGGCGACGGGGGTGTCTTGATAGTTTAGCTAGAGTCCATGTGCCCCATCATTGCAGCACACTGTCTCCCATTGGAGATCCAACAATGACAGCAACCAGGTATGACACCATCTTCAAGGGGAGAGGATGTGAACCAGAATACACACAGCAGAAACATGAACGATGAAGCCCAGAGATGCTCACTAGTTGGTTGATTCTGGGGATCATTGGCAATGGGAAGTGAAAGGATCAGGCAAAGGGAGGTGCTCTGTGTAGCAATGCTGCCATACAAATGAAGACAAGGCCATGGTTCGGTAGAATACTGTGAAGGCCAAGCCACTAGGGCACTTCACTGGCTCCTCCATGACGTCCCGAGGGGTAAACCAGAAACAACTGAAATTAGACACTTGGGCATAGGCGCTTGTACACCAGCCCTTTTCACAACAGCTCCAGAGTGGAACAACCCCAAAGGTCACCAATAGATGGAAGGACAGACAGCACAAAGTATTACCATACAATGGCATATTACTCAGCCTTTAAAAGCAATGAAGTTTTGACATATGAACAACATGAATGAGCCATGAAGATTATGCTATGTAAAATAAGCCAGACACCAAAGGAAAAATATTGTATGACTCCAGTAATACATACCTAGAGTTGACAAATCCATAGAGAGCATAAGAAATACAGGGGATGGG
>JAJTUV010003772.1:0-57606 GCA_021653895.1 Mastomys natalensis | reverse complement strand
TTAACAAAGGAGCTAAAACCGTCAGTGGAAAAAGGACAGCATTTTCACAAATGGTTCTGGTTCAACTGGAGGACAACATGCAGAAGAATGCAAATCGATCCATTCTTATCTCCTTGTACAAAGCTCAAGTCCAAGTGGATAAAGGACCTCCACATAAACCAGATACACTGAACTAATAGAAGGAGGTGGGGAAGACCCCGAATACCTAGGCGAGGGGAAAAGTTCCTGAACAAAACACCAATGGCTTTGCTCTAAGATCAAGAATTGACAAATGGGACCTCATAAAATTGCAAAGTTTCTGTAAGGCAAAGGACACTGTCAATGGACAAAACGGCAACCAACAGATTGGGAAAAGATCTTTACCAATCCCACATCTGATAGAGGACTAATATCCTATATATACAAAGAACTCAAGAAATTAGACTCCAGACAACCAAATACCCTATTAAAAATGGGGTTATAGAGCTAAACAAAGAATTCTCAACTGAGGAAACTTGTACATGCTGACAGGAGCCTGATATAGCTGTCTCCTTAGAGGTCTGCAAGAGTCTGACATACTCAGAGGCATATGCTCACAGCTAACCATTAAACTGAGCATGGGGTTCCCAATGGAGAAGATAGAGTGAAGGCTGAAGGAGTTGAGAGGATTCGCGACACCATGAGGAAAGCAACAATCCCAACCAACCAGAGCCCCCAGGGTCTAAACCACCAGCCTGGGAGTGCTTAGGGAGGGACCTATGGCTCCAGCTATATATGCAAGGGAGCTATATATAAGTGGGAGAAGAGATCCTTGGTCCCATGAAGGCTGGACGTCATGGGGGGGGATTACTCGAGGGTGGGGAGGTGAGGTACGGGGGAGGGTGGGTGGGGGTACACCAACGTGGAGGCAGGAGGAGGGGGGAAGGGATAGTGAGTTCCTGGGAGGGAGGGGGAAATGGGGTAAGGAGAGATCATCTGAAATGTAAAAAAAATTTCCAATAAAAAAATTTCCAATAAAAAAAAAAAAAGAAATGTTCAGCATCCCTAGTCATCAGGGAAATCCAAATCAAAACAACCCTGAGATTCCACCTCACACCAGTCAGAATGGCTAAAATCAAAAACTCAGGTGATAGTAGATGCTGGCAAGGATGTGGAGAAAGAGGAAACACTCCTCCATTGTTGGTGGGATTGCAAGATGGTGCAACCACTATGGAAAACAGTCTGGCGGTTCCTCAGAAAATTGGACATATCACTACCTGAGGACCCAGCTATACCACTCCTGGGCATATACCCGGAAGATGCTCCAACATATAACAAGGACATATGCTCCACTATGTTCATAGCAGCCTTATTTATAATAGCCAGAAACTGGAAAGAACCCAGATGTTCATGCTTAAGATTGTTAAGTGAGTTTTGGGAATTACGTTAGGTTTCTCATGCTTACAAGGCAAGTGTTTTACTGACTGAGCCATCCTGTAACCATTTTATTACACAAGCTGGTCTTGTGCTTACTGTGTAACAAAGAATGACCTGAAGTACTCACCCTCCTGCCTCCATCTCCAGAGTTCTGGGATCACAGGCATGTGCCACCATACCCAGATTTATATGGTACTAGGGATATAAATTGGGGATTATTTGTTAGTCAGGTACTCTATCAAGTAAGCTTCACCTTTAGCCCCAAACACAAGCCTTTAATCAGTGCTACTTGAAGTATATAGCCATGATCATCAGCAGCATTACATTGAAGCTTGTTAGAAATGGAAGTTCATAGGCCACAGTTGGTACTGACTGACTTAGATTCTGGGGGACAAGGCTCCAGATGTCTCCCCGATAGTTACTGAAGTTGAAACAGCAATGAGTAGATTCTTACGGGAGTACTTGAAGCTTTCCCCTGCTCGTGAATGGGTTGGGAATAAATAGAAGTAAGTGATCAGGATTTTTAACAGGCAGGGTAGACAGCAAAACGCTTGAGGGAGCTGAAAGGAAGTGCACTTTATCCTCCATCAATGAGAAGTGGGGTGACGAGAGGGAGGCCAGACTTTAGAGGCATTTAATGGATGGCTGTTAAGGTATTTTAAAATAACATAGATTTGTGAGAAATACATTTTTTGGTTACCTACCTGTATATGCAGGCTTCCTAATATGTTCAAATAATGTGTGTACAATATTAGATGTCAATCACAGTGGCTTAAGTCTAGAGTCATCTGCCCTTCTCCCCAGGACTATGACTCCTCCACTTTTTCTGCTCCTTTCTTCTCTTCTTTCTCTTCCCTGATATCTCCAACAGAATATGCTTGTACCTCCCAGCCCATAGTCAGTAAGCAATGAGACTGATTAGCTAGCACATGCTAAGAACTGTGACTTGGATTTAGAATTATAAAAATACATTATAAAATAAGATTCATGTAAAGGGAACATTATTTAGTTAGGATTTGATTACCAAAAAAAAAAAAAAAAAAATTTTTTTTCTTTCTTTCTCATATCAACACGGACTTAGAAAAATCATTTCTATGTTTTGGGATCCTTTTTTTGTTCGATAAAACTAGACCCCCACCACATTACATAGGGAGTAGGAGAGTTGCTATGGCATGTTCGCATGCGGTGTGAGTATATACAGAGTGTTCACTAAAAGAAATATGCAAATCCAAAAGGAAAAAGAACATTAAATTGATCTGTAACCCGCTATTTAAGGTTAACATTGTTAATGCTTTTTGTTGCATTGAAGTTTTTAGTGTATGTGGTGTATGTATGAGTACATACGTGTGTGTGCAGGTACAAGTGCCATGTGTACCTACAAGTGAGCCCTTGTGCACACACAGCCGGGAGACACCATCTGTTTTCTGCTCTACAGCTCCTCACCTTAATCCCTTGGGACAGGGCCTCTCACTGAACCAGGAGCTCACCAGGTTTTAGCTAGTCTGGCTAATAAGCCATGTCTATGAATCTTCTTATTTTTGCCCTCCCAGATCCCAGTGTTGGGGTTAGAGGTCCATGTCGCCACAACTGGCATTTTTTCTTCTTTATTCATTTTGGGAGGTTGTTATTGTTTTGTGATGGGAATTCTCGCTCAGATCATCAGGCTCCTACGGTCTCACTCACTAAATCACCTCTTCTCAACCTATGAATTGCATGACCCTTCCACAGGGGCCGAATATCAGATACCCTGCGTATCAGATGTTTTCATAACAATCCATGATAGAATCAAAATTATACTTATGAAGTAGCAACAAAGATAATTTTATGGTTGATAGGGGTCACTGCAACATGAGGAACTGTATTAAAGGGTCATGGCATCGGGAAGGTTGAGAACCAGTGCACTAAGTCATCTCCCCAGCTCCCAAATGCTGGAATTATATGCTTGTGCTACCACACATGGTGTTTGTTTGTTTGTTTACTTTTATTTTTTATATTTGTATTTTATTTATTATTATATTATTTAGTGTGTGCTTTATTATATTATAATTCTATCCATTTCTACTTTTAAAATATTATTCCTCTCCATATAAGAATGCTAAAGTACTTCCATCTAGAAATCAGCAGACATACTGGGATATATGTATTAGACATGTAAAATGCTGCTGAGCTCTTTATAGAAAAAAAAAAAAATACCTTCCAGATACAGTGACCTCAGCACTTGTAGGTAGAAGAAGAGGATCAGGAATTCAAGGTCATCCTCTACTATATGGAGAATTTGAGATCAACTACTTTGAAGCTTGTTTTAAAACAAACAAACAAACAAAACCAACCCCCAAATCAAACAACAACAAAACAACTACTTATGCCTGATTTATGACCTATAGATGCATATGATTTGAGGGTATTCCAAAGCTGTTTCTGTGAAAAGTCAGATGCTAAGGTTACAATGTCCTCTTGTAATGATTAAACTCTCCATATTGCAATGGCAAGTAGTCACAGGTGACATAGAATAAAATGTGTCTGTCTGTGTCTCAATACAGCTACTTACAAAATCAGGCCTGAAACTATGTTGTGACATCCTAATCAAAACATAACCCCAGGGCCAGCATCTTAGTGCCAATCAATGAAAGATGCCTATATTATGTGACTGCTGTTCACTTGGTAAAGAATGAAACAGAATAGTTCCATTCCATAGAGCTGCCATGAAAGGAGGAGGAGGAAGAGAAGGAGGGGGGAGAAAAAGAAAGGAAGACGAGGATGATGATGATGAGGAGGAAGTTGTTATTGTTATTGGAATAAAGTCCACACTCTCAAGTGTTTGCACACCATAAGGAACACAAGCACGTGTGAGGAAATGACTGTAGGACAATAAGTCAATTAATTGAATTGTCTTAAGGCTCGGGTTCATAGCTTCACAGTTAGAATGTAGCTTAAGCATACGGCTGGCAAAGTAGGTGTATTGGTGCTTATGGGAGAGACAATTCTCCTTTTTCCTAGCCTCTGTTTCCCTCAGTGAAAATGAAGAAGAGCATCCGGGAAGCTTGATGTGCTTGAAAGTCCCTGAAATGGCCTAGACCATGCAGTTTGCCTTGGTTACAGGGTGGCAAAGGTCACTAGAAAAGAGTCTGCACTGGCTCTATTCGGAAATTCCCTAGTTGTATTTTCCTCTGACAAAAGTCAAGTGAAGAGTGCTAAGATCTACTCCTGTGCTCATTCCTGAGATTTCTACTAGCTTCCCAGAAAACACTGGGGCAGGAACAAGATGACACTATCACCTTTCAAAATGAACCAGTAAAGATCTTTACAAGACTTGACTTGTTGGTATGCTGCCTTCTCCTACGACAAGGGTGACTCATAGGATGTACTGTAGCCAAGATACCTCAAGAGCAAAACATAAAGAAAACATTGGGTATTCACTTCCCAAGGGCAGCAGAAACTTGCCTGGCATTTTATTTCTGGAAGCCTTGGGGTATACTTGAGGAGTTAAAGCTAGAGAAGTGCTAAAGGCTGAGGCTTTGAAGATACTCTCCACCCTGATAGTCAGCCATGGAGAAACTTACTCATATATGTGAGTCTATGGCACTATGGGGCTGGAGAACTGGCTTAGTGGTTAAGAGCACTTGAAGCTCTTCCAAAAGTTCGATTCCCAACATCTACATCAGGTGGCTCACATCTACTTCCAACTCCAGCACTAGGAAATTTAACACCGTATGCTAGCCTCTATAAGCAGCTGCACACTTTTGGCATGCCTGACATAGGCACAGGCACATATGCATAAATAAAAATAAGAAACTTTTTTTAAATGGGAGAGCATGGGAAATCAAGGTAGTGCTGGCGTCCAGAAGATCGGAATTTGAAAAGGAGCAGGAAAAAAATATCCTAACTGTTCACAAGTTTGCTTTGAAAAAAAAAAAGAAACTGGATTCTTAAAAAGGAAACTAATTTAAAAAAATTCTTGTTTTATTTTCTATATATAGATGTGTTTCCTATATGTATATCTTTGCACTACACAATTGTCTGGTACTCATGGAGACCATAAGAGGACTTTAGATCCCTTGGAACTGGAGTTGTGAGCTACCTTGTGGGTGCTGGCCAGTGGAAATCAGGTCCTCTGGAAGAGCAGCTGATGCACTTAATCACTGTGCCATCTCTCCAGCTCTACTTTTTTACATTTACTTATGTTTATGTGTATATTTATGTGTGCACATACTCATGCCAAGTTGTATGTATAGAGTTCAGAGGACAACTGTAAAAGTCAGCTGTCACTTTCTACCATGTAGAAACTGAATGCAGATTATCAGGCTTGACAGCCAGTGAACTACCCACTGAGCAGTCTTGCTGCCTGTGAGTATTGCTTTAATTCACTAAGTCCTAGGATGGTTTGGTACGTGGCACTGATAACTGAAACACTACTATAAATTTGCCCAACACTCACAAGAAACAGGTAAGATGAAAGCAAGACTAGAAAAACTGTAAACCTAGCAATAAAAGACATTCAGGAGAAATGCAAACAGTATTATTTTCTGAAGTACTTGGGACTATATTTTGATCATTTTGTTTTGCCTGGGCTTTCAGGCAAAAAGGAATATATATTCGTTTAAAGCACTCTTCTTAGATGACTTTTGGTTTAACATTATCACCTAGAGGTCTACTAAAACACCATTCAACAGAGATTAAGATTTTTTTCCATCCCCTACCTCTTCTTTTTCAGAATCTCATGTATCCTAGGTTGGACTCAATTTAATTATATAACTGAGGATAACTTTGAATGTCTAATGCTTTGGCTTCTGTCTTCTAGCTGCTAGATTATAGGTGTACATCATCATGCCTGGTTATGGGATTCCAGGAGTAAAATCCAGAACTTCATAAATACTAAGCATGCACTCTACAAATTAAGCTACAGATACAGGCTCAGATGCATTCATTCATTCATGCATTCATTCACTCATTCATTCATTGTTCATTTTTGCAACCACTTGCCACACTGAAGTCCAGGCTGGCTTAGAGCTCACTATGCAGAAGTCTTAGAGCTCACTGTGGAGAAGTCTTAGAGCTCACTATGCAGAAGTCTTAGAGCTCACTGTGGAGAAGTCTTAGAGCTCACTATGCAGAAGTCTTAGAGCTCACTATGCAGAAGTCTTAGAGCTCACTGTGGAGAAGTCTTAGAGCTCACTGTGGAGAAGTCTTAGAGCTCACTATGCAGAAGTCTTAGAGCTCACTATGCAGAAGTCTTAGAGCTCACTGTGGAGAAGTCTTAGAGCTCACTATGCAGAAGTCTTAGAGCTCACTATGCAGAAGTCTTAGAGCTCACTATGCAGAAGTCTTAGAGCTCACTATGCAGAAGTCTTAGAGCTCACTATGCAGAAGTCTTAGAGCTCACTATGCAGAAGTCTTAGAGCTCACTATGCAGAAGTCTTAGAGCTCACTGTGTAGCCCACACTGACCTTAAACTTAAGTAAACATTTCCTGCTTCAGTTTCACAGGTGCCGACATCATAGGTGTGAACAACCACACCTAGAACCATTTGAATTGCTAAAAAACCCTCCCAGAGGATCTCAAAATTGTTGTTCCTGTAACTGTGGTCTCACTCTGGCTTCCCTTTGGCTTTCCACTCCTTATAATCTCTTTTTGAAAGAATTTTGGGTAAGATACAAGAGAACATGGTATAAAAGATAGACTAGTGACCCCCCCACATCTGTACTGAGCAACATACACCCCCCTCCAAACAAATCAACCAGTTACTCTGCCCTCATAACTTAGTACCCCCATGATAACTCCGGTTTTGTGGTTAGACCCACCATGAAACTTCTCTTATAGCAAAAGGCAGTGAGCACTTTTAGCCTAGACTGATCTTAGGTAAACACCCAGTAAGACACACGGTGCTCAAATAAAGTTTTAGGGAAAATCTATTCATAATTCTGTGCCTGGGCATGATCGGATATGTACGTAGTTGAAACGACTTGTATAGTGAGCAAAACCATCAATCCAAATAGGAAAGTACCTAAGCCCTGCCCTAGCATCCAATCTCTCCTCTTTCTGGATCCACAGACAGGAATCCTGAAGAAGTTATTCAAGGCTCATAAAGACTCTCACTTGAGTCTGCTGTTCCCTTGCACCTTTGCAGAGTTCTACTCTGTAATTTCACTTTACTTTTGAACAAAATCCCTTACTGCTTTGCTATTTGTGTTCACTTTTTAAATTTATTTAAAGAAGAAGCCAATAACTTAAGAACACTTGATCCAGATAGAGACCACTGGTAACACGAGTAAGATTTATTACAGAGTAATTAATCTTCAGTACTCTCAAAGGTGAGAGTGGGCCTGGCCAAAGGGGTCACTGAAGAGGAAACCACTCTCAAGAAAGGTAAGAATGAACAGTTGCTAGAGGGACTATTGTGTGGGCCACACTTTAGAGGGCCAAGAGCTGACAATGACTGTTGAAGTAATTATTTAAAATGGTTGCTAGTCAAGCCCACTATCTAAGTTGCAGGGGTTCTGCCTAGCTCAGCCGCCATGTTCTGTGGCCAGAGGCCACATGCATGATGCAGCTAGAAATGGCCAGCCAGAAACACCAGCCCTGCCACCCAGGAGACCCCAGCGTGGGAGATGGCTCTGCCAATCTTCCAGGCTGTCTCTTTAAGGTTGGGTATTGCCCAGACCATCCCGCCATCCACATGGGGCCAGTAGGAAAATGAGACTCTAATGCTTAAATATTAGTCAAAGACTTCATATGTTTGGTACTGCTCAATAACAATATGCCCATACAATTAGAGGTGTTTTCCAATTAGCTAACCTAAATATAAGTTGTTACATGCGACTACTCTCCATACGTACGTGGTGCTTCATCCTCCTACATCTCTGCCCTCTCTAGCTCCTCTTCCTTTCCCTCTTCCTCTTCTTACTCCTCCCACCTTAGCTCCTCCTACAAATGACCAAAAGAACCATTGTGCCAACCTATATTTTTAGGTAAGATTTTGCTATTTCATAAAGCCTCTAGAGCAAAAAGTACTGGGTATGGAGGAGTTTCCTGACCAGATGATTGAAATCCCATATGGGTTAATAGTTAAGTGGGGTGGCAGCAATGGTATGCCTTTATTCTTTAGTAGAAAATCCAGGATAGACATGATCTCATGGTCTTTAGGGCAGTATAGAAAGTCGTGTCTCTACACAGGGTCAGTGATATATTCAGATCTCATTCTTTTGAAAAGTAGTTTAATCTTGCCATTTTGGCTACTAGTTTACAGGCTCCTCATTATGAAGGAGTATTATAGCTCAATGAGTTTTACATCTGTGAATATTTGACTAGCTTCCCAATAGTCACAGGACCACACTTTGATAAGTGAGCATGTAAGGCATCTCTGGCAACTTTGTTGCATACATCAAAACAGACATCATAAGCCTGCTCTTGGAAGAGTAAATGCACTTGTTGAAGGAAAGTAATCTGTGTAGAGTCCACGCAATTGCAGTCAAGCTCAAAACTTACTCATGGATTGCATTGGTCCAAGAGATTTTTTTTTTAATACCCAAGGGTGTACTTCATTCTTTTAAGAAATCCTCTAAAGATATTATTTCTCAAATTGTTCACAGTTAATATTCCTGGTTTAAATACAGTGCCAGACAGGTTCTGTTGTTGATTAAGGGAGATCCATATTTTTTAATCATCAGAAAGAAAGGACAGAGGTTAGGTTATATTAGGAAATCTAAAATACCAACCAAGACAGGTGTTGGGATGGATATGCATACATATAGCTATCACACGGGGCAAGTGAGTCAGGAGCATGTCCATTATAGTAGAGTTCTCCAGAGAAATGGCTCTAGCAAAATACAAGTAGATAAGGGAACATTAACTTGTTCATAAAACCTTTGTGTATATTTGTGTGTGTGTGTGCGCACACACATGTCTTAGTTAAAGTTTATTGGTGTGAAGAGATGCCTTGATCAGGTCAAATCCTATCAAAGAAAGCATTTCATTGGAGCTGGCTTATATCCAGAGATTTAGTCCATTATCATAATAATGGGAAGCAAGGCAGCACGTAGGCAGGTGTGGTGCTAGAGAGGTAGATGAGAGTTCTACATCTGGATCCAAAGGCAAAAAGAAAGAGAGAGTCACTAAACCACTAAGCCTGGCTTGGGCTTCTGAAACCCCAAAGCCCACCTCCAGTCACTTGCTGCAATAGTGCCATTCCCTATGAGCCTATGGGAGCTACTTTCATGTAAACTACCACAGCACGTATGTGTGTGTGTGTGTGTGTGTGTGTGTGAGAGAGAGAGAGAGAGAGAGAGAGAGAGAGAGAGAGAGAGAGAGAAAGAGAGAGACAGAGACAGAGAGAGACAGAGACAGAGAGAGAGACAGACAGAGACAGAGAGATATCCATGATCCATGTGTGTGAAGGTTAGAAGACAACTTTGTGGAGTCAGTTTGTGTTGGTTCCAGGAATCAAATTCAGGTCATTAGGTTTACAAGGCGAGTACTTACACATGCTGGGTCATCTTACTGGCCAGGGGGAGAACTGGCTCAAATAGGTATGGAGAATGAGGAGTCCCACAATCAGTTGGCTGCAAGCTAGAAAGTCAAGAAAGGCACTGATGAGAGACAGTATTGCCTACAGACTAGAGAATAAGGTACAAATAGTTAATCTCAATTGTCAGCTTAACTGAACAAACTCACCTAGGAGACAAACGTCTAGCCATGCCCTCTCAGGAGTTCCTACATTGGGTTAAGTGAGATGGAAAGATCTTAACAGTGGGTTGCACCATTGCACAGGTCCCAGACTGAATAACAGGGAGAAAGGGAGCTAAGCACCAGCGTTCATCGTTCCTTGTTTTGTGACTGTGAATGTAGGGCAATGAATTGCCTCACCCTCCCGTTACTGTGTCTTCCTCACCATGATGGACTAGAACCACAAACTCTGAGCCCAAAGGAGCTCTTCTTTCATCAGGTTGCTTTGGTCATGGATTTTTGTCAGAGCAATGAAAACGAAAAGAAAAACAAAACACAAAACGCCCCGGGTACACTAAGAGAGTAGCTGCTCTGACTCTTTCCTTAAGGCCACAGGCCTGGTAGGCAGGGTAGAGTAGGGTGTAAAGCAGGGGCTGGTGGGTAGCACTGGTCATAGTGTGAAAACCAAGAGAGGAAATGTCCACTAACACAAGAACACTGATGACTCAATTTAAGAACAGGGTGAATTCACAATATTAGTATATCTGGGCCTTTGAATTAGATGATGTGCATCCACATTGGGAGAGGATAGATCGGCACTTAGTCTACTGACTCAAATATTAATTTCTCCTGGACTGATCTTTCCATACACATTCATAAATAGTGTCTTACTGCATATTTGGGCACTCTTAACTAACCTAGGCTAACCTATAAAATCAAATACTGCACTTGGGAAGAGGACCATTAAACTTCTTCAACAAATCATTCTGGACTGTTCCAACCTACAAAGAAATGGATAGTCAGAGCCTCAGCATACATGAGCATAGAATATTTCCATGATAAGTATTATCTGCTCTCTGTTAAAGGACAATTTGTACTGAACATGACTTTAAATGTTATAAAAATAAAATTTTGAATTGATACAGATGTAAATATAGATAATAGATTTTTACATGATTAATTAATGTAACTTAGCACTTAATTGATTTCCATCCATTATGGTAAAGGCTAAAAAATGACTTTGGAGCCCAGACAACGGAATGCTTTCCAACATGCAGGTCTCTGAAAGTGTTAGGGTTGAGGTAGCCAGATGCCTTAGTGGGTAAAAGCACTTGCCACACAAGCCTAATGACCTGGGTATGATCTTGGGAACATATGGCATGCAGAGGTAAGGGCGTCCAGAACGTTGTCTTCTGACATTCACAAAAACACAGCAGCCCACCCGTGTCAGCGATTTCACACACATCTCTTTCACATACACACACATAAATACAATTATGGTCATCATCACCACCATCAGCAGCAGTGGTCATTAAATTACAAAATATAAGTGCTAGGACTTGTCACTTACAGACAAAAATTCCCAAAGCTTGTCTGATCCTCATAGAGCACTGAACTGATAAATCCTGTCTTACCATCCAAAAGTGGGGATAAGTAAAGAATGGAAGGGGGTTACTAAATGAATGAGGTTGAAGCCATAATTAGCAGAGAGGACTATAACTCTCTACAAATAGAATGGATCATACAGTCAGAAGTTGATCAGATGGTGACACACCCAAATCAAAAAGTAGACCTGATACCATACTTCCTGTTGAAATTCATGCAAAATTAGCCACAAGTTATAATTATGCACTTAACTTGCAGTTAATTTATGATATGATGAGGATGGTGGCTAGTCATTGGAACAGAGAAAGAGATGAAGAGACTAACATCAGAAGGAAACAGACCAACTTTTTTTACAAATAGAATTATATTAACGTTAAGAACATTTTCTCTGTCATCATTTTAAACTCATTTGTGCTCTAGAAAGCCTCAAGCAACGTTCAGTATAATGAAATGATGATGCTTATTATTCAAAATGAGAAACTTTACATGCACAGGTAATTAGTAAAAAAAACCAAAAATACCATTTATAAATTTAACCTACTAATAAAAATGATCTGTAAAGAAATAGACAGTTTTGCCAATTAGCATAAGCTTGTCTGTGCTTTCGAATAGATTCAAGTCTATCAGGGTTTTCATCACCAACAGCTGAGATGTCAGTTGTCAACCATTGTGTGCATCCCAAAATATATTTTACTCTCATCTTTTTTTTCCTCCCCCCCTCCCCTCCCCTCCCCTTTCCCTTCCCTTCTCTTTTCTTTTCTTCTTAAGACAGAATCTCACAACATAGTTCAGGCTGGCCTTGAACTCTCCATGTAGCCAGGGCTGGCCTCAAACTCACAGCACTCCTTCCTGTCTCTGCCTCCAAACTCCGGAAATTACAAGCATGTGTCACCACACCTAGCCTTCAGATATTCTCTTATAGATCCATAGTGTTTTTTAAAAAAATAATCTTTTCATGTTCTTCTTAGTAGCATTTTGTGAGTCAAGGTAAAAATTAGGCTCGATACAATGTATTTAATTTTGAAATTTTATTTTAATGAATATAATTTGTGAGTTTTTGCTGTGTGTGTGTGTGTGTGTGTATGTCTTTGCTACTGCTGTCTCCAACTCAGCTAATAGCTGCTGCCACTGGAGCATGATGTGGAATGATTTATTCATATTCCACTCCATATACTTTCTACTGTTTTTATTATTTGTTTTTTTATTGTTCAATAAGAATATGTCATTTTTATATTATGAAAAATATTTTTATTTTGCAAAAGAGTAATGCGTAAATGACATTTATTTCTTGTGGTTATTCATTCAAACCAAAACAGAAAGAAAAGACAACAGGAAATGAATAAAAATATAAATGAGTATGTCTTGAACATTGTCGTTGATATCAAGTGTCGTAAAATAGAGTGGTTTATTTTGTTAGTATTTTATTCACTGAAACCAAACTCCACTCTGAAGTGTGTATTAATTCATTAATGATTCAATGACATTTAGTTAAGTGCTAGTGACCAAAGGAGTCCTTGGAATTATGAAATCATAACAAACTGATCAGTGGAGTTGGGGAGAGAGAAACATAGATTAATGATTGCATTACTGACTTAGGAGTGCCAAGGTATAGACCCAAAGGAAAGCTTTGCTCAACACAAATGCAAAATACTCGTTCTCCTGAATTAGGGGGTGGCATTGCTTTTAAGGGGGAATTTTTAAAAAACCTGACCCTTGAAGTGATCTGTTTCTCTCGACCTCTACTCCTTCCTAATGTACTAGGACTAGCAAAATGCACTGCTTTCTGCCATTATCAAGCCATATCCTGGCCTCACTTACTCCATATTTGGTAAAATAGGGTTGCTCAGACTGCACACTGCCCTGAGAGATTACAAACAATTGTTGGCCCCATTTTGAAGATGGAGGGTGACTCAGTCCTTTGGTGGCCATGAGCAGGGACATCTTTCCCACACCAGCCATATAGCACAGATTGATGACTTATTCCCAACAGTACAAAGGGTGCCACTGTACAAATTTATCAAGTTAATTTGGGACTGGAATAACACATGTTTATTTAGTCATATAAGGGAAACCGGGACTGAGAACTTGTTGGACACACTAGACTGAAGAAGAATGCAGCTCCTCCCCGGAATTTTTAACAGTGTGACAGCAACTGAACTCCTAAACCTGTCTTTCACCTGGTGTTTATGTTAAGATATCAACAAAAATGAACCCCTGTCTGTCCATTAGCTCAACTCAATCCCACTGTTGATGCAGGCTACTTAAAGTTCTGTCTTCTGTTCATCCATTTAGACCAGCTATCCATCTACTCATCCATCCATCCATCCATCCATCCATCCATCCATCCACCCATTCATTTGCCTGGGACTAATCCTGCCCCTGTAGCTTCCATTTTCCCACGTCTTGCTTCTGCAACTCAACTTGATTTTGAAGCTTGGTTCATGCTTGTGACCCAGTGGCTTGATCCAATGGTAATACTCAAGCAGACCTCTAGAAGGTTTATCATTTCACTCCACAGAGACTCTTTTGTAACTCTATTAGTTTCCCATTTATGCCTCTCATTGAATTCTAAAAAAATAAAAATAAAAAAAAATGGTATATGTTCTCAAAAAACATGGCTTCCTAAAAATCCCAAACCAGAACACCAACAGACATGCTAAGATGCAAGGGGAACCTCACAGGCCTTACCTTTAACAAAGAACTAATACAGCTAAAAAATGTTAAGTAGCAGAGAAATAGTCTTGCCCAGAAGCATGGGGTGGGGGGGCTCTAATTGATATCCAACCCCAGTGGTCAGTCTGAAAATCATGTACATGGAAGCAACACTGAGCAGGTATGAGAGGAGTTTGGAGGTAGAGAAACGGGAATGGAGGGGAATGATGAGATCTTATTTTAATTAAAATAAGGAGTGGGTGTGTGTTAATGCTTAAAGCTTACTTTCAAGCTAGCTTAGAAAAGATGTGCGTCTCCACACTGAGTGGAGTGCCAAGATAATATTAAACAGTTAAGTCCTCTAAGGTTTAACATTGCTAACACAGACTGAAAAGTGTAACTGGGTCTTTTGCTACTTTGTGGGTTGTTCTTTCTTCCACCCTTCTCACCCCTTTTCTTTCACAAGGTCTCTCATAACCCAGATTGACCCCAAACTCCCTATGTAGCTAAGGATGACCTTGAACTTCTCATCTTCCTGTTTCTATCTTTCAAGTGCTGGAATTAGAGGTGTACACCACTGTGCCTAGCTCATGCCCTGTTAGGGCTCAAACCGGGAGCTTTGTGCATACGAGTCAAACACTCTACCCACTGAGCTACATACCAAGCCCTTTCCCTTGTTTATATGACTTATTTCTGATGAATACTAAGTTTAGCTGAATAAATACTGAAATCACTAGAATGTAAATTAACAATAAATTTTTAGTTAAATATTGTAGACTGAACCCTCCCAATTATCTCTGATCTTCCTTCAAACCTACTAAAAAGATAAGAAATGAAGACAAAATTATTAGGATCAGGAGAAATGAAGCTAGTCAGGACGAAATGATAGATTTTATTTGTTCCTGTTTATTTATTTTCTGCTTGAACTTGCTCTGCCTGGGTCATCACTTTGTCCTCTGAACTTTGTCCAGTGGAATGGGAGCAAACACTGCATTAGATATGTTCTGAGGAGACTTGTCAACTTACATCTGTGGTTTGGTCCTGTACGATGCTTGTGTCCTTCCTCAGGATGAAAGTGCCCTAATAGTGTCTGTTCTTCTGCCAGGGTGACAGAATACAAAGATATACCAAGACAAAAACCACAAAAACCTAGGAGAACCACTGTCACATAACTTAAGCCCAAAATGAATGCTGTCAGGACTTGGGATGTAGCTCAGTTGGTAGAGTGCTTGCCTAGCATGCACGAGGACATGAGTTAGATCTTGGCACCACATGAGCCTAGTATTGTGGTAAATGCATGCAATCTCAGCTCTACAGGAGGAAGAAAAATTCAAGGCCTACCTAGATGGCACAGTGACCTATCCTGGGCAACTTAATGAGACTGTACTTAAAATGGAATTTAAAAACAGGGAGTTGGGGAGCATAACTCAGTGAATTCTTCCCTTAGGGTGGTTTGAATGACATGTTCCCTTTAAAACTCAGACATATCCCCAGATGGTGGCTATTTGGGAAGGATTAGGAGATATGGCCTTGATGACAGAAGTAAGACATTATGGGTAGGGCTTTAAGTTTCAAAAGACTCATGCCATTTTGTGGTATTCTGCTTCTTGTTGGGGGTTCTAGATGAGTTCTCAGCTACTGGTCCAGCTGCTTGCCACCTGCTATCTTCCCCTCTGCTACCCTGGACTAACCTTCTGGAACTCTGTACATTGGTGTTTTTGTCACAGCAATCAAAAAATAAATAAGGGGTTGGAGAGGTGGCTCAGCAGTTAAGAGCACTGGTGGCTCTTGCAGAGGACCTGGGCTTCATTCCCAGAACCCACATGACAGCTCACAGGCTTGGGCAACTATAGTTCTAAGGGACTCATTGTCCTCTCCTGACCTCGGTGGGCACTGCATGTACATGGTGCACAGACATTCATACAGCTCAAATACCCTACCCATAAAAATAAATGATAAAACACAATTTTTAAAAGATAAAAAAACAAAACAAAACAAGTAAGACAGTGTTTTAAGGGTCCTTGGTCTTCTTGGAAGGTGCCTTAAAGCAAGTGCTGCTGATGGACACAGTGATGGTTCCAGGATTTCTGTGGTCCAATTTCAGGAGTCCCATGGCCTCACTGCTTCCATCCCCCATTGTTTGAAACAGCCATGCATCGATTACACTCAAGAGGAGAGGATCGAGACACCACCATTGCTGCAAAGAATGTGGGAGAATTTATAGCTATGCTTTTAAAACATGATTATGAAAGAAGCTACCACTCCAAACTAGAGAAGAAATCCAGGGATGAGAGTCCTATCTATGTAAGCCTTAGAAGAATTAATATTCAGCTTTAATTTTATGATGATTAAAACAGCAAACAAAACTGCTCTTTCCCCTAAAGCCATAAACAGCAGAATCTCTTTCTGTTTGATGCTGAATCCAGTAGCCTAATGCGTAAACTGAAAGTGTTTTTATTTAATCTGGAATGTGCCTCCTCTTTCCTTTTGATACAGTTCTAATCTCTTGTGGGTGGAATAATTGCTGTTCAAGTCAGAATAGAGAGCAGTCTTTTCCTAAACCAACTCTTATGATTTTGTTTGGAAGTATGTTTTAGGCATTCACATAAAAACCACAAAAATGTGTGTGTGTGGTGTGTGTGTGTGTGTGAGTGTGTGTGTGTTGTGTTCCTTTCATTATCGGCTGCTGAGAAAGTGGGATAGGTGGAGACTGGAATGCAAACACATGGAAAGCCCCCACAGTCAACTGAAAGGTTGGGAATGAGAGGCAGGCAGAAGTTAAACACATTTGCAGAGGGAGCCTTCCCCAGCAAGCAGGAAGTAGAAAAGTTCACAAGTTCAGTGAAGAGGACATCCAGAGCAGACTCCTCAGGGACACATTATCGCCTTCATCGGAGATATATTCTTCTTAATGTATAGCAGCTGCCTTCACAGAGCTCTGGGGGACTTTCTAACCCCAGTGGAAGGCAGAATTCACAGAGTTTGTACCTTCTCTGTGTTTTAGAACTGGAAGGAAAATGGTCCTTCCTGTGTGTTCCCAGCAGGCGTTTTGCCTTCCTGAGGTTCTCTCTTCACATTGATTTCTCAGTAAGGTCAGTGGCCATTAATGTTTTGTCACTTGTCCTAAGTAAATGTGAAGTCTGTCATTATAGGAGGCCTCACAGACGGAAGGCGGTGAGCCGCAGACTTAGTTTGAAACCCCAGCCAACAGCTGCAACCAACGCTGTTATTTTTTAAACTCAAGTCCAAATTAAAGAGATTACCCAGCAACAAAGGAGCCAGCTATACTTCTAGGGACACAGAGTTAGCCAGCAGCGCCCTCACCATGTTAAAACTCAACCTTTTCTTGCGAGCGCCATTTTACTTAAATCTCAAAAGTGGGGTTTTTAAAATTATTACATTTAATTATTTACTGTGTGTTGCAGGTATGTGCAGCTGGGAGGGGGGAGGGAGATGGATCAGTTCTCTCCTTCCACTCTGTGGGTCTTGAGGATAAGATTTAGTTCTTAAGGCCTGTTGTGAACTGCTGGTATTGCTGAGCTATCCTGCTGTCTCAAGAGTGGATGTTTTGAAGGTGAAATCTGCAAATACATCAATATGGGCTCATGAGCTGATAGAAAGCACTGTTTTCTTAACAAAACTTGGTAGAATTGTTTTGACTAGTGGCATCTGGCTTGGTGTCTGTATCAGTTGATTGTCTGTTGTAGTAACAACATATCTGACAAAGCAACTTAAGGAAGGGTTGAGTTTGACTTGCGAATGTGGGATATAGTCCATCATGGCAGGGAAGGGATGTTGGCAGGAGCAGGAGGCAGTTGGGCAGGTTGTGTCTACAGTCAGGAAGTCAATGAATGCTGGTGTTCAACTCCCTTCTTTTAGCTCAGTTTACTCCAGCCCTTTGGATGATGTGGTCCCAAGTTAGGGTGGGTCTTCCCCTTTTCAATTTACTAGAGAATCCTTCACAGATCTGTTCAGAGTCTTGTTTCCATGGCGAGTTCTAAGTTCCATCAAATTAACAATCAAGATTAACCACCACAATTTCCTTCTTAGAGTTGTTATTAAAATCCTTAAGATTTCATAGGTATGCCTTTCTATTTTTCTGACATATGTGCTGTTTGGAGACAGGGAATTTTTAATGCTGAAAATAACAAGGCCTTTTAATTCAAAGTTCTATCCTCTTGTCTTCTGATCTTTTTTATCTCCAAGGGATATGCATTCCATAAGCTATCACAGCTAGACCAAACTCCTTCCCCACCAGCTCCACCACCATCCCAAGCCCTCCATCCCCCCTTGTTACTAATCTGTGTGCAGAAAGGGACCTTAGCAGCTCACTCTGGTGTCTTCCTTAGAAATCTGGAAGCAGGGATGGCTAAATGGTGTGTGTGTGTGTGTGTGTGTGTGTGTGTGGTGTTGTGTGTGTGTGTGTGGTGAAAGCCACATATCATCAAGTCTAATGACCTGAGCTCAAGTCCTGGGAGCCACATGGCAGAGGAAAGAACCAACTCCACAAGTTGTTCTCTGAACTCACACATGCATGGTGCAGTACACAGACTCAAACAGATTCACATTCACACAGTGAATAAATAGAAATTGGAGTTAATGTCAAAGACCTTTCCCTTCCCTTCTCATGGGATAAGCAACCATTTGGATTATTACCTATATTTAGCTCTCATTTCTCCATGATCTTGCTTCAGATCTTATCCCTATTCTCTACATGACTGCAATGACCAACTTTCCGATAGACCAACTCCCAAACTTCTGTGCTGAAGTCTATTTCCATATGACATGATTTTATGATTTATCATTGAAGTCATATGCTCAAAATATCTAGTCTAGGGCTAACACATTGCCTTATGAATCAGGTTTTTGGTGTTTCAATAATAGGACAATGAAGTAGTTTAGAGGCCTGGCTATTAGACCTGAATCCAGGTCTTGTCCTTTGCCCTTGTTTACTTGCTGCATGTTGGTGCAACAGTCATATGACCTGTTGGTTCCATAGTTTTTCATGTGGAGAAAAAAGAAAGAAAAGGGCTGACGGTAAGATTAAATAATGATAAATAGAAACTATCTAGAACTGTATTGCCAAGAAATAAACATTTGAAAAGTACTAGCTGGTTTTCCCTAATATCATAGTTTTGCTAACTCACTGCTGAGCCAATGCTATACAGTTAGAGTACCTTCTGTGAGGATACGTGTAATTGGTGCAGCTTCAGGAAACATGGTGCCTAAGTTCAGAAAGCTCTGCCCTTAAATAGAATTGGGTAACAGTTTCATTCTTATTTGAATAAAATAAGACTTCTGCTATTCATTAACTAAGTAACTATGGATTGCCTCTATAATATAGCAGTCAGGTGCCAAATATTATTCAACATTTCATTTCACAGTAACAGCAAGTACTTAGCAGATAGAAGAGATAAGAACACAGATATGAAGGGTCAAAATCCGGCTCCGAAACCTAACAAAGTAAATCAAAAATGGTGTAAATAATAGAAGGTAAACAAAAAAGTATGGTTCATGCTCCTGAGACATTACTAAAGTCCTACTTAAACGTTTTCAAGGCCTTTAAATGAATTATCCAAAGCAAACTAGATAGCAGACGTTTCCCCCCCCAGCATCACCATAGCTTTCTTTGATCTGAGTCTTAAAATGAACTTAGTCTCATTATCAAGAAACCTTCACTTTCTTCTCTTCATACCTTTACAAATGATGCTCAGTATAACATATCATTTTCGGAACTAGGATATCAATCATATATTTTGGCTTTAAGAGTACTAGAGGGAATTTTAGTTAAGGACTAGTAAATACAATGATAGATGGAGTGATCTTTGGTTCACTACTTGTGAGACGGTCTGGTGTGGCTGCTCCTGGACTCCTTAGCCTCCTGCCTTTACCTCCAAAGTCTGGGACTGCAGGAGTGTGCAAACAGGCTGGACTGCACAATCTTGCTAACAAAAGGATTAATTCATTAAATGGCGGATGTTGCTTTGCCACAATGCTCTCGACCTCAGCTATGTTGCAAGAAAACTGCAAGAACTCTATTAAGATTCCTATAGAGGCTTCTGGAAGGGTGGGTAATTTTTAATTGGTAAGAAAAAAAATAAGTAATTTACAGTTAACATCTTGATGGCTGTGTGTATAATCTATTATATATACTTTTTTTCCTTGGGCTGACTGGGAAGTGATAAAAAGTTTGGAGTATGTCTCAAGGTGTCTTGAATTCTAGTCTTAGTTTTGTCTTAAAATGAATGTGTTGCCATAAGCACATTAAAAGCACCTGGAATTCAACTTCCCAATGAAAAAGAGGGAATAGAACTGCTGTTTTGGACTGGATGCGTGCTACAGTCATTCTAGATCAGGAATTACATTTTCTTGGATGCTTTAGGCCCCGTATGGTGTGTGAACCAGTGTTGGAGTCTTCCTTACATTCAGTACTGATCAGTAGTGAATTTGCCAAGAGTAAGCACTTAGAAGAAACCCGAAAACACAGTAATGGGCTGGAAGGGAGGTTGAGAGGCAGGGTGGAGGGCAAGGCCACCACCTGTTTTCCTGTAAGCCAAGTTGCAAAATCTGCTAATGTTGTTCTTCTACTTTTTGTCTGGTCTCTTAGATGAGATAAGCTAAGCTAAGCAGTTAGGGGTGTGTGTGTGTGTGTGTGTGTGGTGGGTGTTGTGTGGTATTGGCTATAGATATGAGGCTATTTTCCACTTCGGTGCATGGCACAGTGATCTTCGTACTTTCAGAGAAAAGAAGTGTTGGTGAGCTCATGTTATGCTCTTATGTTCTAAAGAACCATTTTTAAGCATAAAGTTAGAGTATTGATATTCCAATATAACGATTACGAGAAGAGAGAAAAGGCAAGAAAGAGGAAGGATAGCAGCAGTAGCAAACAGAGGAGCAGCGGCTGTGCTGTAGCTATATGGTAGTGCTGCCTGCTGTGCAAGTTCCGGATTCAATCCATAATCTCTCTCTCTCTCTCTCTTTCTCTCTCTCTCTCTCTCTCTCTCTCTCTCTCTCTCACACACACACACACACACACACACACACACACACAAATAGGAAGAGGAGAAACTGGAAAAACTTCCTCTGTATTGCCAGACTGCAAAACTAGCCTTGTAGATAACAAAGCAGAGATGAAGGTCAGTTTTTAATTTATTCATTTCTTATACTCCTTCAGCAAGGCCTATTGGCTTTCTTTGTGCAGTTGTCAGGTATTCTGGGATATCTAGGCTTCCCTCTAGTCCTGTGGTTCATTCTATTGAATGGTCGATAGGTCCCAGGTCGATAGATTCCAGACTACCTCCTCTAGTCTGTCCTACTGTAGATATTCCTTTCTGCTATATAGGTGATTCAGCCTGTGTGGAAAGCAATTTTACTGAATTGGCCTTTATCTGGGTTTGAGTGCCTAGAAGGCTTCTACAGAGTTTGTTGTTCTCCTCCTCCACCACCACCTCCTTTACCTCTTCTTTCACCTCCTTTTCCTCCTCCTCCTCTTCCCCCTCCTCCTCTTCCCCTCCTCCCCCTTTGAGACAAGACTTTATGTAGCCCATGCTAACTTAAATCATCTATGTAACTTAGGATGACTTTGGACTTCTGACCCTCCTACCCTCTCCTGGGATTACAGCTGTGAGCCATCATGCCTGGTTCCTGTGGTCCTGAGGCTAGAACACAGGGCTTTGTACATGCTAGGCAAGCACTCTACTACATGAGCTCCATCCTTAGCCTATTGTGTCTTGCTGTGTGATAATCTGGCTAATGACATTACTACTAGAGTACCTGAGTAAAGTGGGAAAGGGAGAGGAGAATCTCAGGTTTTTGGAGGGAGGTAAGATATCTCAGAGATGGAAATGTCCACAGAGGTGTTCGAGATGTGTGTGAGTGCTCCAGGTGGAATTCTGTGGCACTGAGAACACTGGCATGACAGCACGGAAGATGCCTATTAATTTAGGGATCGTCCCTATCTGGGATCCCTATCTGGAAGAGCATCTGTGTACTAAATTTAAGATAGAGCCTGGCCGGGTGGTGGTGGCACACGCCTTTAACCCCAGCACTTGGGAGGCAGAGGCAGGTGGATTTCTGAGTTGGAGGCTAGCCTGGTCTACAGAGTGAGTTCCCGGACAGCCTGGGCTACACAGAGAAACCCTGTCTCGAAAGACCAAAAAAAAAAAAAAAAAAAGATAGAGCCTGAACTGAAACAAAGACACAAACTCATGGAAGATAAGCAATGTTATAGTGCTGAATTTGGACCCACAAGGACCTCCTTCCAAAGCCACTGGCATTATCTGGAAAGTACAGACCTTCACAAAGGCAAGATGTTTCCTGCTTTCAAGGCACAGGTCAGTGCTTGTGGCTCTGGGTCTGGGCTTTCAACCATAGCTGTTGACCCTGCCATATACAGAGCTGAGAGAAGGCAAATTATGTAGATGGTGTCTTGTTGCCATTAGTTATGCTAACTAAGCCCAAGAAAAGAAGACAAAATACCTTTACCTGCAGAACTAATGTAGGCATGATTTCTTCTCACAGTGTGGTTACAGCAATGATTGATGAAACAAATAACAGAGATTCAATGTCTTCTGTGTCTCTGGTTTAAACTTGACTTGCAATCCGAGCACTCCCATCAAGAGCTACTGGAAAAGAATGTTGAAATGACTTATCCAAAGCCAATGGGCAAGTCAGGGGCTTCAAGCCACCTATCTGAAACTAGTACCCACCCTATCAGCCAGACTGGAGGAATTATGTGAGAATCTTCTTCCATATTCTTACACAACCCCCTGACAGTTAATATCACTTGCCAACTCCAGAGAAATTCCTTGCCACCTTAAGAGTCCTATTACTGGCCTGGGAAATTAGAACCATTGCCAGATTGCTTGCCTAACATGTCCAAAGCCCTGGCATCCCCGGCACCACATAAATCAGACACAACTATAATTCTTGTAATGGGTGGGAGGAGACAAGGAGACCAGATTTTCAAGATCATCCTTGCCGACTGTTGTTAAAATTTCTTCTCAGAGGAAGATTTACACAATGTCTTCTCCTAAGGTCCTAACGATAAACTAAGGCTTGATACCACCACTCTGTACTCTTGGAAGCCAGTAAGTGTATTGGGCTTCATTATAGAGCATGGCTAAGGAGATACTTAGAGGGGTATAAGTGCTTCTTCTCCCAACAGGCTGAACTTAGAAAGCCTTTACCCAACAGGGATGAGAGATTTTTGCCAATAGCCACCTACAGGGAGCCCCCTCCCAAGTCTTCTTTCACCTATATACTGTAGCCCAGTAGTTCTGAACCTGTGGGTCATGACCCCTTTTGGAGAGTCACATATCTGATGTTTACATTACTATTCATAACAGTAGCAAAATTACAGTTCTGAAGTAGCAACAAAATAATTTTATGGTTTGAGGTCACCATAACCTGAGGAAGCGTATTAGGAAGGTTGACAAGCACTGCACCAGCCCCTTCCAGGAAGTGGCTGCATATGCTAGTAAGGTTCTCACCATGCTTCCCACCCTTCCATAAAGGGTGTAAACCTTCAACAAGCCCAGCAGAGATAATCTTTTTGTAAGAGGGTACAGCTGAACTCCCCAAGATGGTGCTTGCTTGGCTAAGAGAATAGTCAGTCACTCACAACATATACAGAGTGAGTTTGAAGCAATCCTGGAATAAGACCCTGTCTCAGAAACAATATAAACAAACAAACAAACAAACAAAAAATAAGTCAGTTCCACAATTAAAGTCTCAGTGTTGGGATAGAAATAACACTCTGAACCAGAACTCCCAAAGCTCTCAGGTACTAAATGACCAACCAAAGAGCACAGATGGAGGGACCCATGGATCCAGCTGGATATGTAGCAGAGGATGGCCTTATTGGGCATCACTAGGAAGGGAGCCCCTTGGTCCTGTGGAGGCTCCATGACCCAGGGTAGGGGAATGCTAGGGCTCTGAGGCAGGAGTGGGTGGGTGGGGGAGCACCCTCATGGAGGCAGGGAAGGGAGGAGGGGATAGGGGGTTTTTGGAGGGGAAACTGGGAAGGGGAATAACATTTAAAATGTCAATAAATAAAATAACCAAAAAAAGAAAAGAAATAGCACCATGGTCTTTTCACCTAACATTTACCTACTGGAATGTTCTTCCTTGCATTCCTGAAACTATTATCTAGAAGTCAAGCCTTCCTGGAATAGTGTAGGCCTGAGAGTTCTATACCTTCCAGGAGAAGAAGAAAAAGTCTAGACATGGGTATTTGCCAAAATGAAACATTTGATGAGTTAGTCTTGCTTCCAGCTGGATAGCCACTCTAGGCAGAAACTTAATTAATCTTCCTCTGGGGAGTGTGTTTGAAATACAAGGCAATAGAACAGTCTGGGAGTTGACATGTTTAATTAAGTTGAGGTTTATTTACCATCATCAGTAGTTCTTCTGCCTCCTTGTTCCCCGGACATTGGCATCCCTAAAGACTAGCCTTAACTCATTTGGATCACTTTCATTTTGTCAGCTTTAAGATTCACAGTCCAGCTAGCTCAATGTGGTAGCTCATACCTGCGATGCTGGCACTTGGGAGACATTAACAGGAGGGTTGGCAAACGTTCGAGGTCAGCATGCTCCCGCACAGCAAGTTCCAGGTCAGCCAGGGCTACGTAGTGAATACACAGTGAAACTGTTTCTCATGGCAAAAGAGAAAACCTAGGAAGATGTTCAGTCAGTAAAGTGCTTACTGTATAAATAAATGAGTTTAATCACCAACATCCAATAAAAGACCAGAAATAGGGAGACCAAGACAGGATGATTCCCGGGATTTACTAGCCAGCCCATCTAGCTAGAATGATGAGCTCCAGGTTCAGCAAGAGATTCTCAAAAACAAGGGGAAGAACAATTGATGGAAACACACATCATTAATCTTTGGTATACACACACACACACACACAAATCACAACAAGACTACACCTTCAAAATTTCTCTTTAACTTGAGTGTTAGCAAACTCCTTCTGTAAAAGAACAAATGGTTAAGTTTTGTGGAAATTAGTCTCTGATGATGTTATTCAACTCTGCCTCTGCAGTATAAAAGTAGCCAAATGTAAAAGAATTGTCATGGCTGTTTCAATAAAGTTTTATTTATAAATGCCAAATTTGAATTTCCTATAAAGTTTCACTTGTCACAAGATATTAGTTTTCTTTCGATTTTTCCTGGCCATTAAAAAAAATGTGGAAAAAAAAAATTTAACTCATGGGTCAATGAAAGCAAGCCTGACTTCAAATTGGACCTGCATGCTAGACTTTCTCATGGAACTTGCTATGTTGTGACCAGACTGGCCTCAAATCTGTGCCAATATTCTTGTCTCACTGTCTCTTCCCTTCTTTTGACTTTTCTTCAAACTCTAGTCTTTCAACTGTCCAAATTATCATTAGACATCCATCAGATTTGACATTGCATTTCTTTTTTGTCACTTCCCTCCATTATGTGTACGACAGGCATGAGACATCCTAGGCTGGCCTTGAACTCATGACCTTCCTGTTTTAGCCTCTTGAGCGCTGAGATTATAAATGTATGACACAGTGCCCATTCAGACCTGATATTTCTTAAATACTGGGGAACTGAACCTAGGGCCTCTCACATGCTAAGGAAGTATACCACCATCCTCTCCCTTTATCCACATTTTGAGGCAGGATACCAACCACTAAGTTGCCCAAACTGCCCTTGAATTTTTTTTTTTTTTACTTCCTGCCTCAACTTCCTATTTAGCTAAGATTACAGACCTGCACCATCATTCCTAACTTTGATGTTTTTATACCTCTTGATGTACAAGAATTCTTCCAGGGACTCTGCTTACATTTACCTTAGTTCATATTTGTAAGCCTTTAATTCACACTGGTAAACCTTTATGTAAAACCAATGGCTGCAATCTTATTACTTACATCTTGTAATATATCCAATAAGTAAACCTCTCTTCTACCCAAGGAGTTCTGTATACCCAAATTCATTCTCATAGTTCAGGACTTTCATCAAAGATCCTTTCAGTATCTCTGCTACTTCATGCGTGTGTATGTGTGTGTGTGTGTGTGTGTGTGTGTGTATTATAACATGAATATCTTCCACAAAAGCTTATTTTTGAGATAGGATGAACCTCACTGAGGTCACAGATTCAGTTAGACCTGCAGGCCAGTGACCTCCAGAAATCTGCCAGTCTCTGCCTCCCTAATGCTGAGATTATAAATACAAAACACCTCTTCTTCCAACTTTTTATATGGTGATAGGGATCCAAGTTCACTTCTTCTTATTTGTGTAGCAAGCACTTTACCAGTGGAGCCATCTCCCGGCCCTTTTATTGTTCCTTATGTATGGTAATGCAGCCCTCAAGCCCCTCTGCTTCTTTAGAGGCTGGTTCTCCACTGTGCTTTGTGCAAACCTAATCGCTTTGCCTTCCTCAGATGAAGGTGACCTGTTAAAGATGGAGAGAAGAATCTGGTGCCTGTGCCTGTGCTTCTACGCCTGTGCTTCTTTGCCTGTGCTTCTGTTCCTCCCTCTGCTTATATCTTTTCCACACAACCACGGGACTATTGGAAAGCTCACATGCAGCATGTGGAGACACCATGGGTACATCAGAGTGACTCTCATTAAAAGCCTGACAATAAGAAGTGTTATGAAGAAATGAAGAAATTAGAATTCTCATCTCTCCTGCTGGGAATCCTTATTTAGTTGCTTTGGAGAAGAATGCTAGTCTTTTAAACAGTTAAAGACAAAATTACCAGATGACCCAGCAATTCCACTCTGAAACTACTTTTTTCATTTTATTTTTATTGTATGTATATGAAAAATACTTTGCTTGCTTGTATATCTGTGTACCAAACCCATGCCTGATGTCCATGAAGGTCAGAAGAGGAATCAGATCCCTTAAGACTGGAGTTACAGAGGGTTGTGAACAATCTTGTGGTGCTGGGAATGGAACCCATGTCCTCTGGAAAAGTAGCTAGTACTCTTAATCATCGAGTCCTCTTCAGCCCCTGAAGAGGATCTTGAAGTGAGATAATAATATTCCCACATAGAAAGTTGTATAAAAATATTAGCAGCAACATGACTAAAAGCCAAAAAGTAGAGTTGGCATGTCCATCAGCTGACAAAAAGTGCTGTATTCATATTGTATCATTAGAACATAGTAATGCATCCTTCTATATGAAAAAAAAACCATGAAGATATCCTGCTAAGTGAATGAGGACAAAAGAGACCATGAACTGTAAGCTTTGCTTTATACAAAATGCTCAATAGAGCTCAATAAAGTAATGGTTAACTAAGGTTAGTGTAGAGAGAGGAGTGAGGAGAAAACACAAGGTGACTATTAATAAACACAAGATTTCTTCTAAGTTTGGTGGAATGTTGCAAGATTGTGGTAATCCTGTGAAATTGCCCAAAAAATCTACTGAAATGTACACTTTAAATAGTGGATTGTATGGAATGTAAAAAGCTACTTTTAAAAAGGCTTATGCTTAGGTTACTGTTATTTGACCATGATACAAAAGGTTATGTTTATTTTTAAAGTATATTACAATCTCATCTGGCACTGGAGCCTACCATGTAATTTTTTTCTGCTTATATTTTAATTTCATGAGTATAAACACTTTATATTTTAATTTACTATTTAATTATTAAATATTTAATTATTAAATAAATAATTTTATTAAATATTTTAATTTCATGAGTATAAACATTTAATTTCATGAGTATAAACATTCATTTCTTCACTCCTTAGCATATAGATGGATGTGTTTGTGGGTTCAATTCAGAAGATAATCTTAAATAGTCAAAGTGAATTACTTTAAACCAAATTAGAGGTAGAGTTGGTGATTGAGTGCAAGTGTGTCAAATATATGTGCACATTATCATACAGGTTTGGTGGCAGGATGGAGTGGGGAAGAAAACAATCCAGTTTTACTGGAGGATTGATGCCTTCCATTTACCACTGTGATCCCTTGGGCACTGAAAAATTGAATGTAAGATATCTTTCTTGTCTACTATAGAGGGCCTGGACATTGGGATATTAGGTTATGGTTATTTTGCAGTTTACACATACATAAACTATAATAGGATCATATAGATTTTAAATTTGATTAATTCCTAGCTATATCAGTTGAGTTTCTCATGGCAATCTGACAAGAAACAATTCGAAAGCAGGAAGGATTTATTTTTGCCCACAGTTTGTAGGGATACAATCCACCAGGGTTGTGGGAGTATGAGATGACTGGCTCAAGTCTTTCTGGATCAGAAAGCAGAAAACTCTGGCTTCTGTAAGGCAAAGGACACTGTCAATAGGACAAAACGGCAACCAACAGATTGGGAAAAGATCTTTACCAATCCCACATCCAATAGAGGACTAATATCCAATATATACAAAGAACTCAAGAAATTAGACTCTAGACAACCAAATAACCCTATTAAAAAATGGAGTATCGAGCTAAACAAAGAATTCTCAACTGAGGAAATGCAAATGGCCGAGAAGCACTTAAAGAAATGTTCAGCATCCTTGGTCATCAGGGAAATGCAAATCAAAACATCCCTGAGATTCCACCTCACACCAGTCAGAATGGCTAAGATCAAAAACTCAGGTGATAGCAGATGCTGGCGAGGATGTGGAGAAAGAGGAACACTCCTCCATTGTTGGTGGGATTGCAAGATGGTGCAACCACTATGGAAAACAGTCTGGCGGTTCCTCAGAAAATTGGACATATCACTACCTGAGGACCCAGCTATACCACTCCTGGGTATATACCCAGAAGATGCTCTAACATATAACAAGGACATATGCTCCACTATGGTCATAGCAGCCTTATTTATAATAGCCAGAAACTGGAAAGAACCCAGATGCCCTTCAACAGAGGAATGGATGCAAAAAATGTGGTACATTTATACAATGGAATATTACTCAGCTATTAAAAACAATGAATTTGATAAATTCTTATATAAATGGATGGAACTAGAAAATATCATCCTGAGTGAAGTAACCCAATCACAAAAGAACATACATGGTATTCACTCACTGATTATTGGATTTTAGCCCAGAAGCCTGAAATACCCAAGATTCAACTCACAGACCACATAAAGCTCAGGAAGAATGATTACCAAGTAATGGGGGCTTCAGTCCTTCTTAGAAGGAGTAACAAAATACTCAAGGGTGCAAATATGGAGACACAGTGCAGGACAGAAACTGAAGGAGGGACCGTCTACAGACCATTCCACCTGGATATCCATCCTATGTGCAGTCACCAAAGGTAGAGGTTGATGTGGATGTCAGGATGTACATGCTGACAGGAGCCTGATATAGCTGTCTCCATAAAAGTCTGCAAGAGTCTGACATACTCAGAGGCAGAAGCTCACAGCTAACCATTAAACTGATCACGGGGTTCCCAATAGAGAAGATAGAGTGAAGGCTGAAGGAGTTGAAAGGATTTGCGACACCATGAGGAGAACAACAATACCAACCAATCAGAGCCCCCAGGGTCTAAACCACCAGCCTGGGAGCGCTTAGGAGGGACCTATAGCTCCAGCTGTATATGTATGGGAAGTATAGGTGGGAGAAGAGATCCTTGGTCCCATGAAGGCTGGATGTCGCCGTTGGGGGGGGGGGGAATTCGAGGGTGGGGAGGTGAGGTGCGGGGGCAGGGTAGGTGGGGGGACACCCCCATAGAAGCAGGAGGAGGGGGAATGGGATAGTGAGTTCCTGGGAGGGATGGGGGGAAATGGGGTATGGGGAGAACATCTGAAATGTAAATAAAATTTCCAAGAAAAAAAAACTGGAGCTGGTCCATCCTCCACTGGCCTACTTCCGTCAATTAGATCCCACCACTAGAATTTCACAAGCTCCCCAAACAGTGCTTCCTGCTGAGGAGCAAATTTTCAAACACAAGAGTCTGTGAGGAATAATTTAACTGCAAATGATATTGATGACTCCGGTGAGTGTCGATGTGCACAGCACTGGATCAGAGAGTCATCTCAGTCAACTCAGTAAGCAAGTGCGAATGCTAATGGGGTTGCTGGCTCTCTACCATGAAAAATGTGCATAAAATGTATGCACTTCATGATTAGGGAACATCATGGAAGAGAGAACGGAAAGAATGTAAGAGCCAGGAGATGGAGAGAATGCTATAAAATGCAGTCTTCTAGCACAGCCATTGCAATCATGATCCTACAACATCAGAGCGTTTCTGAGCCTATGCAAAATTTAGCTTGTCACTAGCCAATCATGGATTGAGGAAGGGCTCACAAGTTCCTCCCCTTTTATGCTTAACTATTGTTTGGGTTTTGGTGAACTTGTCAGGCTCCAATCGTCAGTTCCAAACTATGGTTACACGTGAGCTTGGTTAAACTCAGTGAGTCACAAAATTTAAAAAAAAAAAAAAAAAAGGCACAAATGTGAGAAAAGGACTATAGGGAGGAGATGGGAGGGAAACAGGAAAGGGTGGGGTTTATAGTAATTAGAATGCATTATATGCATGTATGAAATTGTTAAATAACAAATTTATTTAAAATACAACTTAGACAATAATAATGGTAAATTTTTTTCAACTTCCTCCAAATTCCCTCTAAATTCCAAACAAACTATATGCTATAAATTTCACTTGCTAGCATATGCTTTATTCTAAAATCCTACATTTGTCACAGAACTTCTTGAAAGATCAATTAATAACACTGAGTGTAACACACAGTGATGAAGCCAAGAAATTGAGTATATGGAAACCAATAAAATACCCATTTGTCCATATCATTTGTTCAGAGATTATCCATATCAGTCCATAAATATTTACCCAAATAAATGCTCCTAACATATAGATTAAAATGTCTTGGTTTTCTAAGGTCCCAAAGCCGTCCTAACCCATAATACTATTTAGAAGAAACATCTATTAATATATTAAATTTTTACTTCAAGGGACTGTCATCCAAAAATCATTCATGTCTCAAGTTTCTCAATCTCACTTAATTCCCGGCCAGGAAAAAAATTGCAAAGTCAAAGCTAAAGGCAAAACATGCATCTTAAAAGGCTTAGTTTCCACAGATTGCTTTATGTCCTCACATTTAGAGTTATTCCTCTACTTGAGGGCCACCCACAGACGGGGCAAGGTCCCGGAAGCTAGAGTTCTTATCCTAAGAATTTGATATTTTATGTGTGGTCTAGGTTGTCCTCTCACTGCCACTTCCAGTTTTATGCAGTGCTGGAGGGCTTTCTGCATGCTAGGCAAGCACTCTAACAACTGGGCCCCAAGGGTGGGGGCCTTAGTTAGAAGTAAATATCATCTACTTCCTTGGGTTGTCTTTTCATTGTATCTCCTTTTAGGACACAGAAATGTGACCCATAATCAAAGCAGACAATTATAGCTGGTCAACATGCAGAAAATAAGTGACTAAAAAAGTGTTCAGCCTTAAATGGGACATTTGTATCAACCACTTTCCCCCAAAGCACAGGCAGATGTGAAAGAAAGAGCATAAGGGCAGAAGATGGGGGTAGGGATTTGTGAAATGCTCTCTTCCATACAACATGTCATTGTACTCATGAGCTCACTGCATCTATGACTCCTGCATAAGACCAAGCAGTACTAATAGGATTTGGTAGGTTAGAAGAAAAAAAAAAAAGGAAAGAATAATTAGTTAATTAATTAAAAGGAGAGAACAAGAAATGTAAGCAGAATCTGTTGGGGATGCTTAGACTATTTACATGTACATTTTCAAAGAATAAATGAAAGATTTCTGAAAAACCAAATGAATAACTAGTACTAAAAGAAAGGTGGTCTCTAAAGATTCAAGAGTTTGTATCCAACCTCTTCACATTGACTTTGCCCTAAAGACTTCATTTTTTTTCTCCTACTGTAATAAGTGGCTACTCAGACAATTTTTTTCATAGTTCACATTTGTCATCTTCCAGTTGGTTTGGGGTACTTCCTTCTCTTTTCAAAGCCTAACACTTTCCAGTCTCTAATTTCTTCTTATGAAGGATTACATTGGGCCCAGAATCAAAATGCAAGGTCTTGTCCTCATTTTAATTTCTTTAATTTTCTGCAAAGACTTTTCTTCTATAAAGTAAAGTAAGTATCTTGGGAGACCATTATTCTGCCACACATATGTGACAGAGGAGAACTTTTGATTTTGTGAGCGTGATCATCATCATTTCCGTTAAGCATGTCCAGTAGTCTGAACATGGATAGAAACGCCATGCACACTGTGTCAAGAGTAAACAGCCTGGAGTGAAGTATTGGTGTACGCAATGGACAGACAACTACACTGAACTTCTGGAAGGTTTTAGTGACTTGCCAAGAATCCTACAGCTGTTAGTCCTGTCCCCTCTTCTTGCAAAGTACATGTTTTTATTTTTGTTTGGTACTTTGCTGTTGTTGTTAAATAAGATCTGAGGTTTCTCAATCTGGCTTCAATTAAGTATGTGGTTGTAATGACCTTGGACTCCTCATAGTCTTGTCTCCACCTTATAACTGCTGAGATTATAGGTATCCATCACCAGACTTGACAAAGTTTAGTGTTTTAAACATTACCAGGAAATTTTACTTTTCCTCCTACGGTCACTGTACCACATACTGTCTGAGACTATTAACCTTGACCTCCCTTTTGTATGTTCCCTGTGAAACCTGTTCTTGAAATCCTGTGACAACCTATGGGACCTGTTGCTCACACAATGCCCAACAAGGACTCAGATAGACAAGGCATGGCATCTCGCCCATCTGTGTGCCTTAGTAAAGACTGGAGACAGTCATTTGACATTTGTGTAGTGATCACTGTTAGCATTCTGTTAAACTCCACCTCCAGAGTTACCTGGCAACAGCTAGGTATGCTCCTCCCCGAAGCTACTTGGCAATGGCCAGGTAGCCCTGCCCACTATTATAAGAGGGGCTGTCTGGCCCCTCCTCTCTCTCTTGCTCTCTTGCTCCTGTGACCTGCGGGTTGTATCCCTTTCCCTCTCCCCTTCCCCTCCCCCTCTCCACATGGTCATGGCAGGCCACCTCTCTCTGCTCTCCCCTCTGTCCTAAATAAACTTCTCCTCGTGGAACCCTTCGCTGCCGTTTTTCATTTTCTTTTTCTTTCTTTCTTTTTTTTTAAACAACAATCACTGTGTAATAGGTATGGTGCCAGACCTGAGCAGTTTGCCACTTTCATTTTCCAACAATTTGAGTTCTGGGGATTAAACTCATGGCATCAGGCCTGGTGGCATGCACCTTAACTCACCTTACTGGCCCTCAGCATCTTATTTTTTTAGAGGTAGTGTTTCTCACTGAGCCTGCAGTTCTGATTGGCTGCTCAATAAACCTCTGAGATCAGCTGTCTTGGCCCCCTCCCACAGTTAGCTTTTTTTTTCAGGGTGCTGAGTAGCTGTGAATTCAGGTCCTCATGCTGGCACTTCACTAGTGAGTTTACCTCCCCAGAATTTTATTGTCTTTTTGAGAGAGGGCCGCATGTAATCCAGACTGGTCTGGAACTCACTATGTGGCTCAGTTGGTAGAGCACTTACTTGACTAGCATGCGATAAGCCCTGGGACTTATTTCCGCACCACTAAAAATTGGGCATGGTGGTTATGACATTCAGGTAATTCCATCACTTGAAAAGTAGAAGTGGAAGATCAGAAGTTCAGGGAGACTCAATTTTACAAGTAGTTTTGGGCTCAATTTTGAGGGACAAAGATGACAGCAACCCTTGAGTGGAACCAGAAACTGCACCACCTGCCAGGCACCACTACCACCACACCACCACCACCACCACCACCGACTAATATCTGACTTATGCCTGGGAACAGAAAGGGAGTCACTCTCTAAGATCAACATGGTGAATTGAGACTGTAGGGATATATAGGTGTATGGAAATCATATAAAAGAAACCAGGCACAAGAATTTATCAAACATTCCAGACCAACAAGATGGTCTAACTCCTCCATAGGACAAGGCATACTTGACTTTACTCTCTGCCCATCTACTTGTTTGCCGTTTCCTGCTCCCAGACTCCAGTTGTAGTCTTTCCCTTAGAAGCTGAACTCTGCAGTTTCGCTCTCAAACCCTAACTTCAGCATCTCTAGCTGCAGCCTCTCCTGGTTGATCTCCTTGGTTATCTTAATGGTAAAGGCTCTCAGCCCACAGCCCAGTTCTGTAAGCCTTTGGAACTCTGCTGCAGCCTCTTTAACTTGTATTCATTATGTAAATCATACATGTACATGTAGATGTGTGATGTATGGTATGAGAATTAATAATAGTATTACAGTCTAAACAAAAGAGTCTGCATTCATTCGCCTTGGCCTAGTTTTCAAGATAGGTGAGATTATATGACAAATTGCTGACATTGAAACCATTAAACCTTGTGATTTTATTGCTATCCAATAAATTCTGACACGTGGAGAGACACACTATTTGCTCATCTTAGTTAACTTCAATTGTCAACTTGATAGAGTCCAGTCATATGAAAGGAGATTGTCAACTGAGCAGTTGCCTAGATTAGAGTGACCTGTAGGCATGTCTGCAGGGGATGGTCTTGATCTTTAACGCACTGTGATCAGCACCATCCCTGGGTCAGTGGTCCTGGGCCATATAAGAAAGTGAGCTAAGCCTGATCATGCAAGGAAACCAGTAATCAGTGCTCCACCGCGGTTTCTGCATCAAGTTCCTGCTTACATTCTTTCCTTAACCCACCTCAAGGATGGACTGTGACCAGGAAATGGAAGTAAAACAAATGCTTTCACAACCCCCTCTCCTACCCAAGGTGCTTTTGGTCAGATGTTTGTCATTATAACAGGCTGAAACTAGAATAATGTTCATCAATGTCTGTGCATAGGGCCATCACGAAGAAACAATGGTTGCAATCAAGAAAGACCTCAGCCAACAGAAAAGCAGAAAAACAAAAGACTAGGCATGGTGATGCATACCTGTAATTTCAGCATTCAGAAGGCAGAAGGAAGAGGATCTGATCTCTTCGTGAACTCCAGAATTCCAGGCCCATCTGGTTTTTATAGTGAGTCCCAGACTAGCCAGGGCTACACAGTGAGACCTTGTCTCAGGAAACCATTAAAAAGACTAGCCATGTTAGCATATCCCAGTAATCCCATCTCTTAAAAAGTAGAGGCAGAAGGATCAGGAGTTCTAGGTCATTCTTCGTCACACAGCAAGTTTGAAGCCAGCTTCAGATACCTGAGACTTTGTTTCGATAATTCTGAGAACAAAACACACACACATGTGCGCACAGTGGTGGAGTAGAATTGTAATGTAGACATATAGGAAACTAAGGGAGGGGTTGTAGAGGAAGAGAGGAGGATATGCTCAATATATAATATATACTTATGCGAAACTGACTGAAATGACTAAAATTGACATGCTTAACACAGCTTAAAATTAATTTCATGTGCCAAAAAAAAATAATCACTTAACCACATGCTTGAAATGGGTGAATTTCATGTTATGTGAATAACATCTCAATAAATCTATTTTTCTAATAAAGAGTTGTAAACTTTAGATGGATGTCACTGATTGCACACAAATTAGGCTTCAATAACGCCAATTTACAAAAAAAAAAAAAAAAAAAAAAAGAACCACATAAGGGTTCAGTGGCTTGGAGGAGGACAAGAAAGAGGGAAGAGTATGGACAGAGGAAGCTACAGTCCTATCAGCTAATGAGGAACTGTGCAGGGAGAAGAGAGTGATTAGCCACCCTTGATCCGATGCTTTCTCCCTCCCTACAAGCATTCTCATCCCAGCCAGTCATGCATTCACTCCCACATCCATGAGGTCACTCTGACATATCTTAATGCAGCGTGTGTGCTCACTAGGCAGAATATGGACCAGGACAAACTTTCCCCTTCTGCGGCTAAGCTCAGTCAGCCTTTAGCCTGTTGGTATTCCTGTCACATAAAACCCAGATTGCCTTGGCAGACAACTGGCTGAATGTGTGTTTGTTTTTTTTTTTTCTCCTCCCTTTAATCATGGGTAGCTCCATAAACAATAGGAAGGAAGGAATAAAGGCTGAGTCAGAAGGCTTGGGGCTGGGAGACAGGCTTGAAAGATAGAGATCTGTAAGTACCTCCATAGTTATCAGTTCTTTATTTAACAGCTTACCAGAGGCTATCAGACAGTATTTTGCAACAACAAGACAGAACCATAGCAACCAGACTACAAAGAGAAGTCCAGGCTTCTGAAAAGGGCTTGGAGTCTCTGAAGAAATGTTAGCATTTTGCAGCTTCTAATTCCCTGTGGTTTTTGTTTCTTTTCAGTAGTCACTGGAGAGGTGCCATGTTTTCTTTTACACACCCCCAAATGAGGATTTCCTGCAGTAAAAAAAAAAGGGGGGACCCTCAGATTGGAATCCTTTAGCTGAGAGAGGTTTTAAATAGAATTTTTTTCTACTCACACATCTTCGGGCTGGTATGTAGCTCAACATGCAGAGTATAGGCCCATTGTGAGGAACATTGGGTTCTAGTCCAAGCACCTCAAAAACAGGGTATAGCATCGCTTGCCAGGAATTCCAACACTCAGGGGATAAAGGCAGGAAGATCAGGAATTCAAGGCCAGTTTCCACCATATAACTAGTTCGAGGCCAGCCTGTGCTACCGGAAACCCCTTCTCAAAACAAACCAACAAAAACTGAAACAAAGCTCAAAACAAAACAGAATCTTGCTTAAGAATATACTTATATTCTTACTGGGTAAGGGCTGATTTATTTTTTTTAAAAAATATTAACAATAATCTCTTCATCTTTCTTAGCTGTCCCTCTAGCTTCAGCTCAGCTGGGTCTCCTTATGTCCACAAGGCTTCCTCCACTACCTACCTGTTTGCCTGGACCGAGACCTGAACCTGAACCCATTATTTCCTGATCTCAGACCTAGTACAGCCTTCGGACAAAAACAGGAAGTCGTTATTAAGTAGAGGAGCCAAAGCTTGCCCTGCCTACTTAAATGAAAATACTTTGTTCAAGGCCAGTTGAGGTTACATGGTGAGTTCAGACCAGCCTGGATTTCAAGGTCAGACTCTGTCTCAAAAACAGCACCAAGAGCAAAGTGAAGGACCCTCCAAAAGAATTGAAGGCAGTACTTGTGCATGAATGTTCACAGTAGCAGTGTTTGTAATAGGCAAATGGAAGAAGCCTAAATGTTCATGGGACATGCGTGTAAGCAAAACATGGCACAGCCACACAATGAAAGATTACTGGGCCATAAAATGCAATGCCACACCAATAAATATTGGAGGTGATGCTCTTTTTTGTCATTACACATCACGCATGTGTATCAGAATATCACACTGTATCCCAAATATGTATACAATTATCATGTGTCAATTCAAAACAAAGTACCTGAGGGAGAGATAGTTCAGTTGGAAAACTGCTTGCCTTGCAAGCATGATGACCCAATCAATCTCCAAAACCTACATCAAATAATGAAGAGAAAACGCCAAGCACAGTGGCACATACTTATCCAGTGCTGGGAACTGGAGACAGAAGGGTCCCTGGGGCTCATGAGTCAGCCAGCCTAGCCTACTTGGTAAGTTCTAGGTTAGTGAGAGACAGCATCATATTACAAAAAGATGCATGGCCCCCATGGAACTACATTTGAGGTTGTCTTCTGCCTCCCACCACATACATGGATACATGTGAGTGGGCATGTTGATACCCTGTAACTCCAGCACTTAGGAGGTAGAGGTAGGGAGATCAAGAATTTAAATTTAAAGTTCATCCTTGGCGAGAGAGGGTGGGGAAGAGACAGAGAGACAGGGAAACAACACACAGAGAGACCGAGATGGAGACAGAGAGAGAGAAGAAAAGAGAAATGTGAACAAGAACAGGTACAGGTAAGGACAGGAACAGGAGTGGTAAGTAAGGTCAGTTGGAAAATTATTTTCCCCCTAAACCTCCAGCCCGATGAGGACAAATATTGATAGCAGTGTAGTTTCTTGGCAGGAGCCACTCCTTGAGCAACTCTGAATCACAAGGAAAAGTTACCAAGTAAGGGAAGGTAGAATTTGATTAGGAACCTAAAGGCACGATAAAGAACACAGTAAATATTTACAGGAGTTTAAAATGGCTTAGCTGTGGAGGCTTCACATGAGGCAATATGAGATACCTTATAAAGAACATTTGAGTTCACTCAGCAGTCAAAGTTTTTAGCCCTTGTTGAGTGACTATATGACTGTAAACTTGGTCAGATCGTGTAACTTTCCGGGTCTTGATTTGCTCATCTAAGTACATCCCAGTGGGATATGGCATCCAAATGTTTGTGGAACATTTAGTACATAACGATTGATTCCCTTAGGGCAAAAAGAAGGTAACTTTGAGATGAGCCTAGTATTTCTTAGACTGGTATCCCTGAGACTTGTTACTAAACCCTTCTATTTAACTGTAGATCCTCTGGCACTTCTGGACCAGGAACTATTCTTTCTATTGCTGTGATAAGATCATGACCAAAAACAAGTCAGGCAAGAAATGCTTTATAAGGCCTACACTTTTACATCACAGTGCATTTCAAGGTTAAGCCAGGGCAGGAGCTCAAGGCAGGGACCTAGAGATAGGAATGAAAGCAAAGACCATAGAGAAGCACTGCTTACTAGGCTGCTCTCTCCAGGATTTGCTTGCATTCTCATAGCACCCAAAACCACCTGCCAGGGTGGGACCTCTCACAGCATGGTGGGTCCTTCCATATCAACCATTAATCAAGAAAATTACTGCAGTCTTGCCTACAGACAAATCTGATGAAGGCATGTTTCTCAATTGAGGTTCCCTCTTCACAAATGACTAGATTGTATCAAGTTGATAAAAAGCTAACCAGCTCAGGGACAGAGGTTGTGTCCTCCAGGCTGTATTCTTGATGAGTGAGATTTGGAGAGGAGGATGCTAGAATAAGCATGCGGGAAGCACCTGTGATATAAATCAGCAGGTCACGATGACAGTCACGGGAACCATGACATGGTTCATCTTGGACAATGTTGCTTACAGTACTGATTTAGTACTAAAAAGCAATTTCTGTATAGACATGCTTTTGAAAGGACTGAGCCTCTCTGGGAACCCCACATAGAATTCCTGATAGTGTCAATACTTGTCAGCCAGAATGCATCTCACTCTTTTTATTCCCCTAGAATTAAATCTAACTAATAGGAACATTTCAATCTAAAATATCACAGCATACATTCATAAGGACTGCAATTCAGTCATGAAATCTATCCCTAGATGCTATGCCATGGAGCACCCGAGTACCTACTTAGTAGAACAGAGGGCAGGACTATTTTTGTCTCTTCTGGTTATTATTTCCTAGCCCAGCAGGATATAGCACAAGGGCAGGGCTCTGTTACTGATCTCATTTAGAGTAAATCTTGCCAATTATTCTGATATTTGATTTACTTTAGATTATTTGCTCAAACAAATAACAAGCTTTCATTTGGGCTTTAGAGACAGGATGTCATCACATAGCCCTGACTGGCCTGATATGCACTATGCTTTCCTAGCCTGTCAGGTTGTGGTGATCCGCCTGCCTCAGCCTCCAAAAGTACTTGAATTATATATGTACATTCCCATGCCTGGCTGTAATATACATTTTTAATATTTTCCTAAGAGTTTACCTACCTTGGGATAACCTCCTTGTGTCTAACCTTGTAAAGAACTAAATCTCCTTTGATGTTTTCTACACTACTGCTTCTTGGGAATTCTTCCTGGCAGCTGACATTGGTTTCCAAAACCTCAGTCAAGAAGAATGTTAATTCATTGAAGTCTAACTCTTAAATACTCCTTCTCCTCCTAGCAATACCTAGCATGATGTTGAATACCGAACACATTCATAATTGTTTTCTTTTTAATATACATATATCTGAGATTAATGTTAATATTATGAGAAACATATGCATATATAATAAATGTAAGTTTAGAAAGAAGTTGTGTGTGTGTGTGTGTGTGTGTGTGTGTGTTTTAGCTCTCACTTGGGAATCTGGGTGACCCCAGGCTAATAAGTTAAGATCTTTCTTCCTGGATTTTTTATTTTACTTTTTCTGGTTTTGTTTGTTTGCTTGTTTGTTTTTGAGAGTCTTAAGTATCGCTGGTCACAAATTTGTTATGTAGCAAAAGATGGCCTTGAACTCTTGATCTTCCTGCAGGTATCTACTTCATGAGTAGGACTGCAGGCTTTCATCACAATGTGCATGGTTGATGTCGTGCTGAGGATGAAGCCCAGGGCTTTAAGCAAGCAAAGTAAACATTCTACCAGCTGATGCCTCACCCGAGCCAACCTGTGCTGTTTATTTGGAGCAGCTTCTCACTATATAGCCCTGGCTGGCTGGAACTGCCTGTATAGATTACGATAGCCTTGAATTTCTGACAATCTTCCTGTTTCTGCCTTCTAAGTACTAAATTTTAAGTATTTTTAAAATTCATCTTTTACATTAAGATATTTCCAAATCTGGCTTATTTTGCTTGGTATAATCATTTCCAGTTCTACTCCATTTTTCTGTAAATGTTGTGACTTCATTTTTCTATATGGCTAGATAAAATTCCATTGTGCATATGTATGTATAAGCACCAGACTTTCTTTATTCATTGTTTAGACTAGATGCTTCAGCTGAGAAATGTACACAACTATATCCGACTTTTCTGTACTTTTCATCAATTCTGCACTTTCTTAGCTTAATGAAAGAGGATTATAACACTGTAGAAAGTAGCAAGCAGGAGAAACTTTGTATAAATGATAAACGCTGACACAAGCCCAGGGGCTCTGGAAATTCCTGTGCCTAAGAGTTAGCCAGGAAGGTAGGCTCCTGGCTGTCCATCTCTAAATGCACAAAACAGGACTTGCAGATGATTTGTTTTCTAGGCACTAACAGATCCTCACAGGAGTGAGCCAATGTATTCACATGTTGTAGGCCTCTTCAAGGTCATTATGGGACAATAGACAAGGCCACTTCCCTGCCTTCTCCTGCCAGCATGTCCCATGTGAAGGTTACCAAGGGAAATGCTCCCTAGAGAAATAGTAGTCATGTCTGCAACCCTCGAGAGTTCAGTGGCGACACTATTCTGCTCAGGGACACATCCCATCATAATTTCATCCTTGCTGTAGAAAGACAGCATGGGAGCAGGTAAAGCATTTTATAAACAAAATCGAATGAGCAAGGTGCTCACTTAGAGTGTTGGGCAAAGAGCCGGCAAAAGGCTGTGACTTGGATGAATGAATACAAGTTTCAAATTTGAAAGTTCCAATCGAATGAAAAATAATTAGGTTTTACCTATGTTTAAGAAGTCACTCTCAAGTAATTTTCCAGGGTCCTTGAATACAAAATGTATAGTATAAACAGAATACAAGGAATATAAAAAGTGCCATATCATTTTCAAAAGCAGTATTTTATTTTTTACATTTGTATGTGGTTTGTGTGTGCGTGTGTGTACATTGAGATTTTAAGTGTGTGGTATTTAAAGAGGACAATTTGTACGGCGTTGGGTCTTTTCTTTTTTTGCTATATAGGTTGTGGAGATAAGCTCACGGTTTGTCCTGGTTGGTGGCAAACCACACTGCTGAGCCACCTTGCCAGCCTAAGAACATATTTTATATAAAAATGAAGAAGTCTAGTAGTGCATGTCTGGGATAGAAATCATAGCACACCACTCGATTGGAAGGTTCAAATCCTTTGATCTGCAAAATGCTCTGTACAAAGTGTGTATGTCAGTGTGTGGGAAAGGAGAAAATATGAGGTGTTAAGTTGGATTTTCTAGAAGCAGACCTGGAAGCATGAGATATTTTAGGTAGGTTCTCATAGTCTCAATGGACATTTTTAGGGCTCTTTCATACTCCATCCTATCCTTTGTGTATCCTTTTTCTGAATAAGCACATGAATGATCTGACCGAAGCTATATACCTGCAAATACTACAACTGTGACCAGAACAGCATCCCTTTCTACTAGAAAACTGCTGAGCTAGGTCTTGTCATTTGTCCTGTAAAGGGCGCTGATGATGCCTCTCTCAATCGAGGACCCACAAATACAATCAGGGCCTCATGGAAGAAATTAGTAAATTGCTTGTCCTGTATACCAGCACTGGTGTGGGGTTTTTGGCTTATATTTCTTACTTGCAATACCCACTCTTAGCATGAGACCTAACTAAGAAATTTTTTAAACAAATGACTCAGCTATCTCTGGAAGCATTTACAATGCTTGGAATGTTTGGTTTTTACTAATTTCTGATCTGTATGCACTTAGGCATTTTAATGCAAGACCTAACGTGAAATCCTTTGCTGTGAGGAGTTTTGTTTTTTCGCTGTACACTCCCCTTGCATTTCAATTTAATCACAGGCAATCCTCAAGAGAGCTGACTCTTCTGCAGCTTCCTCGGCTGGTACTGCGTTTATCAGAAGTGCTCTGTGCCTTTCATCCTATCTCCTTCATCCATTTCCTTAAGCCACAAAACCACTGAAAACAAATGCTTTCCTGCACTGGTGTCTGATATCCAGAACCTGCTTCAAATTCTGCCATGGAATTCATGTATTTACTGAATCTCCTGCTTGAGAGCATAAAAGATGCAGAAGACAGTTGTCCCAGGCCACACAGAACACATCCATAGAAGTGGAAGAACTAGAATCCCTCTTCTCTCATCTCTTCTTTTTCCCTCTGATCCACAAAGGCAGATACAGCAAGAAAGTGGCTGTCTATCAGCCAGGAGAGTATCCTCCCACAGCAACCTTGATCTTGGACTTTGCAGTTTCCAGTGATTAAAAAAAAAAAAAAAAAAAAAAAAGTTTTTTATGTTTATACATGACTCTCCTCTCTTTGTGTGAAAATCACAATGCAGCATCTTGATCTTTCTTTATTTTAAACCTTTTGTCTTTTTGAGACAGCTTTTCCCTCACTGACCTGTAGTTCCCCAGTTCAGCTAGATGATTGGTCAGCAAGCCCCAGGGATCCTTCTGTCCCAGTGGGATATAGAATTTGTTGTCTGATCTCTTTCGCTAGATATTCTTGCCTTCAAATTAACAAGTTTCCAAAAGATATTTATTACTTAAAAGATGGAATATAGTCATATACTGCACAGGTAATATGCTGTCAATGTGAGTTCATATGCTGTTAATAAATATATCACCACGATGGAAGGTGTTGCTCATAAAAGGGCAGTGGGACCAGATGGATCTGAGAAATTTCTTCTCCTTAGTCTCCATCTTGCCATTAGCTTCAGCTTTAAGTAGCACATTCAAGAAGTTTGAGTCAGGAGGATCTTGAAGTTCAAAACATTCTTAACTATACACAGTGAGTTTGAGGTCATCACTGTGTGGTACGAGGCCCTCTCTTGAAAAGGAAAAAGGAAGGAAAGAAAGAAGGAAAGAAGAAAGGAAGGAGATAAGGAAGGAAAGAGAAATCTTTCAACTGCCTTGTATTAGTTACTTTTCTCATTACGATAGCACAATACCTGACAAAACAACTTGAGGAAAAGAAAGGTATTGTGCTCATAGTTCAAGTGTGTCATGGTGGGTCAGAGTGTGAAGCAGTGATCATATTCAGCAACAGTTCGGAACAGAGGTATATTGTGCTCAATCTCCATTTTTATGTAGTCCGTGTCCCCTGCTCAAATAATAGTGCTGGCCACTGTTAGCATGGATGTTTTTCCCACCTCAGTTAACTGACTCTAGAAAATCCCTAAATACATCCCCAAACTTGTCTCCTAGCAACCTATAGATCCAGTGAAGAACACAATCAATATTAAATGTTGTAAGCTTGAAAGAGAGTGAGAGAGAGAAAAGAGAGAGAGAGAGAGAGAGAGAGAGAGAGAGAGAGAGGGAGAGGGAGAGGGAAGGGAGAGGAAGGGGGAAAGGGAGAGAGGGAGAGGGAGAGGGAAAAGGGGAGAGGGAGGGGGGAGAAGGGAAGGGAGAGGGAGAGGGAGAGGGGGGAGGGAAGGGAGGGAGGGAGGAGAGAGAAAGAAGAGAGAAAGACAGAGAAGAGAGAGAGAGAGAAGGGGGAAAGAGAGAGGGAGAAGAGAGAGAGAGATGGCCCACAGTTGATCCCCTACCACTCTTTCAGAGGACCCACCCAACTTACCTACACCAACACTGAGTGTCTCACAAGTGCTTGTGATCCAGCTCCAGGATTTTCTGACTCATTTTTTCTCTCTGAACTCTAGCCTTTTCCTGCACTTTCAGGTGACACACTGCCCTACATGCAAGGCGGGCAGAAAGTGAAACAGCTCATCAAATAAAATGTCTTGGCGTAAGTATGGGAACTTTGACCTTTGGTAATTTGGGTCTCTCCACACGAAAAAACAGCCCAAAAGCAGACCACAAGTTCACTGGCCGCTTGTCTAGCCAATCACTGAGCCCATGTTCAGTAAACTAACCTGTGTGAAAACACAAGGTGGAGATAATGTAACAAATAAAGATGATTACTGTCAGCCCTGCCTCACCACAGCATTCACTGTATGTATATATATACACACACACAATAAAAGAAGAGGAAATGGACACTACTGACTAAGTCTCTTTTCATAGAGAAGGAAAAATGTTTCTTTCAGAACTCTTATGCTTGGCCTCATGCCCAAACCAGTTGTATGGCTCCTCCTAGATACAGGAGAGTCTGAGCCACAGAGCTCGACATCTGCTCCTGCAAACAGAATGGAGGTGCTGTAGTTTAGAAGAATGGAGTGAATTGATTTTGTCATACAAATGACAGTATCTACATTCCCAGTCTCAATAACTAATGCCTTAGTGGTTTTCTAACAGATGAGCTAAGGCATACAAAGCACCCTTTTTTGATTGCATCTGTTATCAAATAGCCTTCCTTCCTTCTTCTTCCTTCCTTCCTTCCTTCCTTCCTTCCTTCCTCCTTTCTTCCTTCCACCCATCCTTTTTTTCCTTTTTTAAGAGAACAGGATAGTGGATAAAGGCCTCAAACCCACTATGTAGTTGAAAGCACTTTTGAACTTCTGATCCACCTGCCCAATCTCTTCAGTGTTGTCTTAGGGTTTCTATTGCTGTGAAGACCACACCAGCTCTTATAAGAAACATTTTATTTACAGATTCAGAAGTTTAGTTCATTATCAGCATGGATGGACGCATGGCAACACACAGGCAGACATGGTGCTGGAGAAGTAGCTGGGAATTCTACCTGGATCCACTGCAAATTCTATGCACATTGTATGCTAGGTAGAAAAAGGCCCATCTCTGCCCTAATATGTGTGTCGAAAGCTTCCTTCTAGAGCAGTGGTTTGCAACCTTCCTACTGCTGGGACCCTTTAATACAGTTCCTAATTCTGTGGTGACCCCCACCCCCATCATAAAATTATTTTTTCTTGCTACTTCATAACTGAAATTTTATTACTGTTGTGAATTATAATGTAAATGTCTCTGCTTTCCAGTGGGCTTAAGCAATCCCCAGGAAAGGATTGCTTGACCTTCAAAAGAGTTGCTAACCACAGATTTAAAAAACTCTTTAATTGTCTATAAGGACAAATCCTTTAGGATCTCTATTTTGAACTCTCATAGTTTTCCTATTGTAAGTGAAGCTTTTCCTAACACATGGGCTTTCTGGGGGCACTAAATAAATATCAATGACCATAACTTGAAAAAGTCTCCCTTATATGACCTGTGGGGAAAAAGGACAACATGCATGATGGTTTAATCTTGATTATCAACTTAACTGGACTTAGAATCAGCATGGAGACACACCTCTGGGTACTTCTATAATGGTGTTTTTCAGAAAAGATTGATTTAGGATGGGCAGTCTACCTTGAATATGAGCAGCACCACTCTGTGGGGTGGAGAGAAAGTAAGTACCAGCATCCATCTGCCTCTACGTCATGACTGTAGATACAATGTGTGACCATTTGCCTCAAGATTCTGTTACAATATGTCCCTATTTGATGGACTGTATCCCTCCAAACTGCAAACCAAATAAACCCTTCCTTCCTGAAGAAGTTTTTTGTCTAGTATATTGTTATAACTAGTAACCAGCACATCTTCTCATACTGTAGCACCATCTAGAAATTACATCAAAGTCTGTTCCATTCTCTGGGGAAGTGCATCTTTGTTTGACTCCACTATTTACCGTGAATTAGAACTGGGATTTAACAACGGTCAGTGCCGACTTGTAGTCTGAGAGGTAACAAATGATTTTTATACAGTATAGTTACAAATTATCTCTATTTGTTTAAAATAATAATCCCCATAGATGGAGTTTTATTGCATGTAGGACATAAAAGCGTTTAGTATCTATCTTGGTATATCCTATTTTCAACATTTTCCCCACTATCTGTGTGTCAGTTTCTCCTACATTCTTGTTGTTACATTACTGGGTTAAATGTGGCCTTTATGTGTGTCTTACCATATATTACTGTCAAGGTCACACTCCTAGCTTTTTGAAATGTTTCTTGTCTGTGTCTAGCTGTTCTTGCAGTTTCAGGATCTTAGCAATGTGAAGAGGAGAACCCCACTGGGATTGTACGTGGTATTTAACTTGATCCTTGCCTTCAGTTGTTCATAAACAGTGTCTAGAATGGCATGTTGATATTGGACTTGAGAACAGAATCAAAATAAACCAAACAATGCAGAATGAAAAAGCCCTATCCAAACAAATGAATGAGCATAGAAATTATACAGTTTTAGAAATGAAATGGCATGTGGTAGCGGTGACCACCCAGGGAGCATCCTTGTTGCTTCTAAAATTCTGTATCTCTGCAGGTACTTGCTTTCTTTCCAAGCCCAGAATCGATTTTCAAGACCATGTTCGTTGGGTGGAAGCTCTGCTGCAAAGGAAAACAAGCCTCATCAAGTATCATTAAAGTATTTTATTCATGTGTTTGTTTGCTTATTGAGAAAGGCTCTCTCTATTGGTGAGCTCCAGGTTCAGAAAAAAGGCATGACTTGAAAAAAGATAGCAATAAAGTGGAGAGAATTTGAGGATGACCCCTGATATCAATCTCTGTCTTTCACACACATATTAATAAATACACAGAAACAACATTCCCCATATACCACATTTACAAAATAATATAAAATAAATACTAAAGGGGTGAGTATACACTGGTGTAAAGCCTTAACATACACACAGCATACACAAAAGTACCAAAAGAATCATGCCTTATATGTCCGGAGAGAAAGGGATAGCAAATAATGTGTTGGAGCATCTTCAAATTGTAATTTGTAGTAAAGCAATGGATTCAATGTGGGCTCCTTGCTGTTCCTGTATCACTAGCCCACTAATGTGTGATCTTATTTCAAAAAACACTGTTAGATTGGCCAGCCTCCCATTCCTCCTATCCAGAAAACACTCAGTCAGTTCTAATGATGACTGCTGTTTCTCTTAGGATCTCAGAAACCAACTCTTGGGCAATATTAGACAAGTGTCCATTGCTCAACAGTATTCCAAAGCATCTGCTGGTGCTCATTCAATTCTTTCTTAGTCCTTAACAATGTGTTCAAGAGCTCAGGTCAAGTTTCCTCAGTGTCCTAAAATGTCTTTTGTCATGAACAATAGAACCAATTTAAAAAGACTCAAACTTGCAAATGATTCTCACCAAAATCTCATCTGTCCTCTTAAGGTAAAACTTTCGTTTTCTCTGCTGGAATCTTCCTTCCTTTGTCTAAAGAAACCAGAATGTTCTGTAGACCCTTTGAAATTGACATTACTCTCTCAGTGATTGGTTTAATATAATTTTCTTGTGCGGGGGGAGAGGCTCTCATGTAGCCCAGGCAGACTCAAACTCAGTGTGTAGCTGAGGCTGGCCATGCATTCCTGATCTTGATGCCTCCCTTCCCCACAGACTGAGATAATGGACCATATCCAGCAAAATGACAAACAGAAGCACAGCACTCAGGATTTGGTGTGATAAGTGTTTGCTTTTGAATCAGCATCTCATTATGTCCCCTAACTTCTATAACACTTGCTATGCAACCAAGCTGGGATGCATGGCTTTTGGGCCAAAATTCTCCTGCCATCTGGCTGGTTCGTGATTATAGCAGTATGTGCACTACCTGTCTCAAACCTAGTTCGAAAGGTTTGACCACACTTTCTAAAAATGAGATAATCATTATATTAATAATTGACATAATTTGGGGCAATTCAAATTTAGACTCACTTAAAAGTCCGTTGAGTCTATGCGGTTTTCATTGTTGTTTTACTGGTTGGTGGGTTGTTTGTTTGCTACAGATGACCTAACTTCTGTTAACTCTTACCTACATGCAGGTATATACACTACTGGGAGATACTAGGTTCATGCATTGCTAATAAACACATTTCCAATGAGCTACTCCGTCCGTTCTGGGAGGGGGCAAAGAACTCACTCAGTTGCCCAAGATGGCCTGTAGCACCTGTAGTGGCTGTTCTGAATTATTCATGCCAATGCTCATCTCTGGTACTGAGAGTACGAGGTTCGTCCACCCACTTACACAATTAAACTTTGATGAACCAGTATCTAGAGACAAGGTTCTAGATATTTTGTTTATGTCTTAAATATCTCAGAATATGAACTGAAAGCTGTAGACACATTGCTTAAGGACGTTTTAAATGTCCATGTATAGAAAGTCAGCCACTGATTTAGAGAGTGACCATTTCTCTACATCTCACCCATGGGTCTTCCTCCTGAGCCTCCTATCTCTGCTCTCTGTGAATAAATGTGTGTGAAGACAGCACTGAGTACAATGGAGCTTCCTGAAAAGCGAGAACTGTGGTGATTTATCACAAGAGGTTTAGGGGGCACTGATAGCCATCGAGTTTCACATGCAGATACTGGAGATCTGGGCTTAGAGATTAAAAATAAAAACAAATTCTATGGAGGGAGAAAAAGGGTGTGGAGAAAAATCAACCCAGGACAAAGACATTCCTCTAAGCATCTCCTGTGTGCAAGAGTCTTAGGTGCCCTTGTGATAAAATTTGGCATTTAAGAAAAGGAAATTAAGACCTGACACTTAGACAGGACTGGGAAAGCCCAAGTTAAAAACATCTTTCTCTGTCTTCTAGTTACCAAGAAAAGTGAGTCAACAGTCACAGTCTTTAAATCCAGGGTGGAGAGGAAAGGGAAAATAGCAGGAAACCTATAACTCAACTTATCACACTTTTATGGGAGATCTACTTTTTAAATGACCAGGCTAGTAGCTAAGATATGGTGTAGGGGGATGTAGAGGGAATGTTTTCCTCATGGAACTCGCAATCTGGCTTCTGTCACTGCTTGTTCTGAGTCTCACCTGTCTGGAAAGAGTGACTAGTATTTCAGTCTGGGCCAAGCTGAAGGGAATAAGGTTAGTAGTGCTCTTTGTGCCCACAACACACAAATTCTCTCACAAAAGAGTAGAGGTGCCACCGCCTTAAGCAATTTTGTTCCCAGGAAGCTTTGGATCTTGATAACTGGAAGAGTAGAAAATAAAGGTCATGGATAGCTGCTACTTAAAATGTCACTGCACAGGACAAAGTCCCCTTGCAAAGAATGATCTGGCTGAGGACTGGGGAGATGGCTAACTGAGTAAACCAGTTGCTGGCAAGCATCAGGACCTTAATTTGGATCTCCAGCACTTACATAAAAGGTGACTATGGCCTTGAACATGTGTAACTCCAGCAAAGGGCTGGAGTGATGTGCAGACAGATGCAGATCTGGTTTACATATGAACATGTTTACATATGAACAGGTTTACATATGAACATGCACTCATACATACATCACTCACATACACCTAAACAGTATGGCCCAAGATGCGAAGGTTGCCAAAGATAAACCACCTGCCATTAAGGGTTTTGCTTAAATTCAAGAGCTGATCAGGTTTAAATACTGCTTCTTTTATGGCTTGGCACATTGTATAAGTGGAGGTCACTGCTATATATAAGTAAATGGGTGAAGCCATGATATCTAGGGTGTGGGACATGGTCTATAGAGAAAATACTGGGGCTGGAAGATGGCTCAAAGGTCAAGAGTCCTTCTTGCTCTTGCAGAGGACTTGAGTTAGTTCAGTTCGTATACCTATATCTGGTGACTCACAATTATTTGTAGCTTCATCTCCAGCTCCAGGGGGATTACACACACACACACACACACACACACACACACACACACACAAATAACAGAAAAATAAAAATACGAGTAGATCAAGAGAAATTCCACTGCCTCTTTCTCTCGCCTAGCAGTGGAAAATTACCCCAGCTATCTATGCTGCAATAAAACAGCTCTGGGAGTGCCGTGTTTGGGCAAATTTCATCAGAAGGTGTGCTCAGGGAATACCAGTGCCTCTAAAATTAGTCTAAGACAAACATCACAGGATCAGAAGAGTAAATCTAGTGAAATAAACACTACAGCACAAACTCAGTCTGAGCTAAACAGAAAGTGTATTTGCATGCTTGTGTCTCTTCCTTCCACAAGAAATGTAACTGACTGAGAGTGAGTAGGGTATTTCTCCATTTTCTATCTGCCACGAGTAGATATTTGAAAGGCTAAACCACAGTGTTAGAGTTCTCAGTTACAACTGCTTATGACCAAACCCAAAGCCAAAAAAAAAAAAAAAAAAAAACCAACCAAAAATAAAAACCCACAATAATGAAAGGTTTATAAATTAAGATAAGTTCAATCAGTTTTCTTCAAAGCACTCATCACTGAAACAGGTAAGATGTATTCATTATGATAGTCATCATACCTCTTTTATACTCCCTGATAGAAGGGGCAAGGAACAGGCTGGTTAGTTGGTTGGTTGCTCTGGCATTCCAGACTGGCTTTGAACTCTCTATTTTAGCCTAGACCCTCTGATAATCCTCCCTCCCTGCTTCAGAGACTCAGGCTAGAGAATCAATATTCTCTTGTTTACACATATAGTTATAAAGTTAACTTTATAGAGGCTGGACCGATGAGTCAGCTGCTAAGAGCACTTGCTGCTCTTTGAGAGGAGCAGAGTTCAGTTCCCAGTACTCAAAGAGGACAGCCCACAACTGCCTGTAACTCCTGTTTCAGGGGAACTGATGCCATCTTCTGGCCTCTGTAAGGCCACTGCGCACATAGGAATACACTTATCTGTAAATAAAATAAATAACTAAAATCTGTAAAATTAAATTTCAAATTAGGTGTGCTTATATACACTCCTGTAACTTTAAAACTTGAGAGTATGTAAATTGAAGGCCAGATGAGTCTATACAGTCAGTCCCAGACTATCCAGAGCTATATAGTGAAGCCCTGTCTCAAAACCACCACAAGCAGGCAAGATGGATCAGCAGGTAAAGGTGCTCGCTGTCAAGCCCAACAATCTGAGTTTGATCTTAGAGGACTACATGGTGTAAAGGAGAGGACTGACTAATGTAAGCTGTCCTCTAACTTAAAGACATACACACACGGGATGGGGGGCGAAGAAGGAGAGGGAGAGGGAAAAGGAGAAAGAGAGAGGGAGGAAGGAAGGAAGAGAGGGAGAAAGAAAGAGAGAGAGAAACAAATAAATGTAATTTTAAATGTTTGGATAAATTTCTGACCATGTGTGGTGATGCATGCTTTTTAGTCCCAGAACTCAGAAGGCAGAGACAGGTAGACCTCTAAAAGTCTGAGACCAGCCTCTCTATACAGTGAGTTCCAGGGCAACCAGGGCCACAAAGTGAGACTGGCTATAAATAAATAAATAAATAAATAAATAAATAAATAAATAAATAAATAAATAAATTTTCTTCTATTCTCCGAATTGACCTCAAGCAGCGATTGAATAGCTTGGCCTCATGACATTGCTTATTTGCTCACTGAGGATTTTTCTTGCCCTTTTTTCTTTCTTAATTTCCCCAGGATGCTATGCTTTTATTGTTAGGCCACCCAGAGATGGCCTTGATCCTGTTTGTGTCATAAGCTTGCATTCTTGAGAGCAATATCCCCTGGCTAGGGTAGGGCCAAGGAAAGGTCAAGGCAGAGGAAGCACAGATGTCAGAGATCTGAGAGCCTGTGTGGACTGAGCCTTTAGCTAGGCTACAGCTGCTGCCTTGGCTCTCCCCCACTTCCTCCTCTTAGACAAAGCTTTAATGACACTGTTCCTGTGAAAGGCACAATAGAACACAGTCAGTTACCTAGAGAGGAGCCAGCTGATGTTCCTGTTTGCCTTCAGGTATATGGACAAGGATGTGGTCATGTCTGTAAGCCTTCTGCAGCCTTTGGTTATTCCATTTCCTAAACCCATCTCCTGAAGAAGTAAAGGACTGTGGGGGGGTTCAAAAACAATGTTATCCTTATGGACTATAAAGGCTGTTTCAAATGATTGTAATTCAAATGTGTTTTACTAACCTTCCCCTAAATATACTCTTGGGCAGAAATAATTTATGGAGTCAAAAAATCTTCCGATTAATAGACTTATTCTGCATATGTGACCTATCAGATCAATAGTTACATGATAGTTTGCAAACATAAAAGAAATCCAAGGCCAAAGGCCATGTACTTGTCTTAAGTTTGTGCTAATAATGAAAGATATATCTGAAAGGAGTCTTTGGAGAAAATTAATTCTGGGACTTTGGAGAAATTTCCTGCAGCTAAGGCTGTGAGATCAAAGATTTGCATGTGGTTACAGTCAAAGGGAATTAGGGCCTGATGTGACAAGAAAGGTGCTCTTGCCTACAATCCCACCTCAGGAATCTGAGGGCAGAGGATCATTCATGAATTTGAAGCCAGGCTGAGCTACATAGTGAGACTCTGACACAGAAGGCTAAAGAGAAAGGAGGAAAAAGAAGAAAGAGGGTAGGAATTGGAGGCAAAGGAAGGAAAGCAGAAGAGGAGGAAGGGAAGAAAGAGGAAGAGGAGGAGAAAAAAAGGGAAGAGAAAGAGGAGATGTCAAGGAGGAGGAAGAAGAGGAGGTGGAGATGGAGGAGGAGGAAGAAGGAAAGGAAGGAGTAAAACGCACATGGCTTAAGAGGTTTTGGTGAAAATAATCACAATGTAGTTTTTTTTTTTTTTCAAAAATATTGCTTCTTACATTTCCAAAGTCTTGATACAAAGATAGTCAGTCCTTGGAGACTGACTGAATAGAAGCTGATGGTCCACTAAAGGGATTCAAACATATAGGTAAACTTAGCTTCTTAAAATTGACACAGGAAGTTGATCATTTCGCATTCACAGGCTAAACAGCCTTAGGAAGTGAGACTGTATCCTTCACTGAAGGAGAGCCTGAGAAAACATTTGTCAGACACCTACAGCAATCCTGGTTACACAGCTTTGTTTTCCCTTAAAGCTGTCCCCAGAAAGATAGGAAATCCGGAAGTCTGTTCTGTGTCTGGTGGCCAGCCTTAGGATTCATGAAAATGTCCTCAGCTCCATCCACATTACTTAAAAGCACAGATGAGCCAATTATAGCTCCTTGTTTTTTATAGCCTACAAGCAGAAAATGGATTGACCTTTGAAATAATAAAAAAAAAAATCAAAGCAAAAATACTAGTTTATGGGATATAAAAACTGATTGAAATTGAAATCTCAGTGCCAGCAAACAAACGTTATTTGGGCCGTGACCTGTGTTTCCATATTGTTTGTGGATGTGTTCGCATGCCCAGGGTACAGTCAAGTAGTTATAACAGAAAATAATTACACACACACACACATACACACACACACACACCACACACACACATACACACACACACACACACAAACACACACACACACACAAACACACACACACATTTTAAAATGTAATAAATTAACAAATTATTTTGTGTTCTATAATCCATATCTGCTAGACCAGAATCTAAAATATTTTAAAGACTTATTTAACTTTATTTAAGTGTATGTATGCATCTGTGTGTATATATGCATGCACCACAAAAGTGTATGAATATACTGGATTCCCTGAAAATGGAGTTGCAGGCAGTTGTGAGCATCCTGGCAGTGTAGGTGCTACTAACTGGACTTGGATCCTATGGAAGAGAAATAAATACACTTAAGCCATCTGTCTATCCCTAGAATCTAAATTTTAACAGGATTCTCACGTTACTTGAATATTGCTTGTTTTTTTTGAGAGGCATTAGTTTTAAGAAAGTCTGCTAGACTTGGGCTCCTAGAAATCCAAGTACACAATTGCCAGTGGTAATTCTTTGGTGTCCATGAGCAAAATGTTCATCATCTTGTCTCTAATGCAAGGCTAAATTTGCTATCTTGGTCAATTTCAGTTGCTGCAACAAAAATGCCCAGACCAAGCAATGTGAACAATTCGTCACACTTCTGGAGGCTTCCAGTGTACTAACTCATAAGGGAGGAGTGGAAAGGGGGTAGTGTTTTCTTTCTAAGAGTACCAATCACTTTCATGAGGGCTCCATTCTCTAATGTCTCCATGAATCTCCCATCTGCAGTACCATGACATTGGAGGCTAGTATTTCAACACATGAATTTCAGGAAGGCACAGACTTCCAGAGATATCAGGCTCAAGTCCACTGCCATAGCCTCTCTTGCTTTTTGGACAGCGCTCTCATTGAAAATAAGAACAAAACTCAGGTGCGATGTCTCACACCTGCCATCCTTACAGGAAGGAAGAAGAGGCAGAGCAATAAGGAATTCAAGGCCAGCCTTAGTCACATAGAAAGTTTAAAACGCAGCAGGAGTTACTTGAGAACACATCTTAAAACAAACAAATTAAATTAAAAGCAATTATGTACATGAAATATGCTTGGAAAAAAATGTTTCCTACGCTATGGTTTGGAAATCACATGAAGGATAATGGCTCATGTCGGCAGTAACTCTGTGTCTGGTCTTGCTCTGCCAATTTCTGCCAAACTTTCCTCAGTGTCACTACAACTCTTAGATGAGAGTACAAACATCAGCATTAGCTTAGATGAAGAAACTAAGACAAAGAGAATTCACACTCTCACAAATGGCTGAGGCTATATAGCTCAGTTGATAGGGGTTTCGCCTATCATGTCCAAAGCCCCAGTTTCAATCCCTAGTACTGCACAAACCAGGAAGGGTAGTGTATGCTATAGCATACACTGGAAATGTAGTTGTCACAAGAATCAAAAGTTTCAAGGTCATCCTCAACTGTGAGGTGAGTTTGAGACCAGCTTGGAATACATGAGGTGCCATCTAAAATCAAACATTTTAAACCAGAGCTGACAGATTTCCCAAGAAAGAAAAGTAGAATTTTTGTCCTAAAGTTATCTCTTTCAGCTAGCACCTAAAACATAGTTCTGAGTGTGAATTTATCATAGTGAGGCCCATGATGTTGAATGCTAGCTGGAGAAAGTAAAAGAAATAAAATACAATATTGAGGCATGTCAACAGATGAAACTATTATCACAGATAACAATCTCAAACACCCCGAACTCACAACAAAAGTATGACAAGGTAAGAAAATACAAAAAGAGAAGGAAAACAAACAAACAAACAAACAAACAAACAGTTCCTTATTGATTAAAGACTCAATATCTCAGTGCACATAAACCAGCCTGTGCTCTGGAGAATGACAGTCAGCTGCTTTCTACTGAGACCTTGTTTCCCTTAGTTGAATGTCAACCATTCACTAAAACAATAGGCACCATAACTGATAGCTTTTTATCTTCTCAGATTCATTCTATTTTTTTTAATTTTAAGTGTTTTATGAAAATATATATGTTGATTATATTTATCCCTTTCCACTCCCCTTAATCCCTTTCCTATTCCTGACTAAACCTGGTTCTACTTTCACCCCCTCCCCCCCCCCTCTCTCTGTATGTGGGGGCGGGGTAGAAAGAGAGAGTCCCAATGAGTTCTATGAGTTCCATTTGTTACCTATAGAATCATGGGTGAGAGTTTATTTACATCATTGTATTTCTTCTAAAATAGAGTTGAGAGCTAGGGGTGAAGAGTTCAGTGATGGAGGGGAACTTGTCTGCCAAGCAAGAGGTCCTAGATTTCATTTCCAGAACTGAAAAACAAAAAATAGAAGAAATCGAAACTAAAGGAACTCTAAGAGCTTTACATGTGCCAGTTATGTGTTTGCTTCAAGAAGAAGGAGAGCGTGTACATACACCAGGGAGAGCATGCGATGGTCAGAGGACAACTTGAGATAGCCAAGGTCGTCTCCTTCCATCAAATGGATTCTAGAATCCGACTAAGGTTGCCAGGCTTAGTGACAAACACCCTTCCCTTCTGAGGCATCTCATTCATTGGCCTGAGACTATTTTCTGTTTGAGACAGGATTTTGTTATGCAGTTCAAGCTAGTGTTGAACTTACATACCTCTTGTTTCCGCTCTGCCTACCTAGTGCTGGTATTATAAGCATGAATTACATTTATTGGAGGTCAAGTCTTATTTTATTTATTCATTCTTAATAGTTTTAGACTTTTGAGATGGGGTCTGAAGTTAGCCTCACACTTACTATGCAGTCTAGGCTGGCTTTGAAATTCCGATTCATCTATCTCTACCTCTTGAGTGCTGGCATTTACTGTTATTTACCCCTATACCTGCTAAAGTCTTAAGAGTAGAGACTTACAGAGTCAATTATATGCTTAAAATTTAGCTGCTGGGATAGAGATATGGAGGTGTTTTGCACATTTCCATGGGATCTAGTCTGATCCCTTTGGAAGCAGAATTCTAAGGTTTTGAAGTATTTCTAAATAAATATTCTTAAATTTGGAGACCTCTTGAACATCCCCGTACTTCATAGCCTTGAGCCAAAGATCAAATCTTTGTTTGCTCTGTGGTGGGAACCATTCTAAGATGCCTCAACAGTGAAGGGTAGATGTTGCTCTTACAGAGGACTCAGGATTGGTTCCCCTTCTAAAAACTCCAGTTCTGAGGTATCCAACATCATCTCCTGGCTTCCTCAGACACCAAGTACATGTGTGTGAACTGCACCAAACCAAAATAGTTGGTAGGTGCATACTCATGCACACAGAATTTTAGAAAATTAAAGTAATGTTGAGTGAGATATCATCTTTCCAAATAATCTTTTTGACATGAGGAATTATTATTTTTCTAAGCTATGATTTAGATTAATTGGGCTATTATTCACTGAGAAGGTATGGAGAATTTAAGCAAATCCCTTAAGATCATTCAGGTAGTAACTGGTAAATTAGATTCTTTTGTTTTGCAACAGGGTTCCTTGTGTACCAGTCTGGCCTCAAACTCATTGTGTGGTGGAGAGTCAACCTTTACTATTGATCCTCCTGACTCTACTCCTGAGTGCTATAACTACAGAATTCCATCTAAGTACTACCATACGTGGCTCCTCTCCTTCCCTCTCCCTGGCCCCGTTTCTCTTCTTCCTTCTCTTACCCTGTCTCCTTCTCTTCTTTGTCTTCCTTCCTTCCCTTCTCTCTATTCAAGACAGGCCTCAAATTTACAGTAATCCTCCTGTCTCCCCCGCTCCCTGAATGTTGGGGTTACCATTGAGTACAACAGTCCGTTGTGCTCAGTTTTAGATTGAATTGCAAATTGAAGTAATTCATTCCACATTATTTAGAAAAACCATGAGTAAACTTACTTCCTAGACATACTAAAAAAGAAAAAGAAACGAAAAGAAACTTTGATTTCAATGAGATTTTAAAGATGCAGACTTAAAGCAGAAGCTTTTTCTAAATAGAAAAAGCAGAGCAGCCACAATTATGTAAATTTCCATGTATTTTAATGCTTGGTATTTGGGGACTATATATGAGAGTAAGGACC